>JAHZMY010000485.1:0-18472 GCA_027743915.1 Seira sanloemensis
CATATACAACGCGGACCTCCTGCACAACGCGGGGTAGATTAAGATTGAATGCAAAGTACCCATCTACGTACTTTTATGTGAAAATGTACACACAATGAAAATAATTATTAAGAATTCTATCAATTTGCAGCATAATAGCTTAACTTGAGAACGTCAACTCTCCAAAACTTACAAGTTTTCGTTGTAAATTTAAAAAATACAGCTAATATTTGAGTAGATTGTACCATTATAAAGTTACAAAATATTTAGAACGCTGACCTCCATTACTACGCGGACCTCTTTTATAACGCGGGAGTCGGCGGATCTTTTGCAAATAGAACGCGGGCGCACTATTAGAAGAAATACGGTATTTGCTTCATTGTTTCACACCAACTTGTTGTGACCATCTCCGAAGGCCTTGCAAGCTGCATACATGGATACAGCTAATAATGAAATTTTCCCGATGCATCATACCAGCCTCCAACACGGATTGAGTTGACGAGTCGAAAATGAATTGTGTGTGTTAGGCAATCCATCAAATGTTTGACAGGAACAGTGATCAATCTGCTGATTTATCCTTTTATGAAGTTCATTTTCCCCGGCAGTACAATCCCAGAGGGAAGCTTTGTACACCTTGAAAATATTATGAAACAATATAGAGATGATCACACGATAGGTATGCTAACTTCTCAACTGAATTTGAAAAAAAAAACATATTTGGACCAGTGTGAATAAATTGTATTTCTCATTGCTTTAGTCGAACTTAGCAAAATGGTAAAAAAATGTCAACTGTACGTAGACTAGCAATTTTGAGGCACGTAAGAAGAAGGAAAAAATGGCAAGAGTCGTAAAACTTTTCGGATACTTTTGAAGACTCTCATTTTTTGAGTGGCTCCTCACAACACAAAATCAAAGGGGTCGACGTGACATCATATTTTTATTTGAACGTGATGTTCGAGTAATGAGCACTAATGACTCCTCCTACAATGACGACCCGACAAGAAAGAAGCCCGCTTTCGAGTGTTGTACATGAATGTAAATACAGCTCAACAGATTCTTGGTTGATGGCTCCTGACTTCAGCAGGGAAATCAAGAATCAGGATGCATCCACCCCATCAAACGTTCCTTTATTTGAAATGAATGCTGAGAGAGATACAGAAAAAAGCTGATATGAAAAGCAAATTTTCCTGGCTTTTTTTATTATATTCTAGTGGTTCGGAGTGAATGACTTGAGCTGCGATTAGTAGGCAAAGCAAGTGGCCTGTTATATATTTTTTTTACTTCGATCATCATTATTTCAAACACAGTATGGTAATCAACCCCACAGGGTGACAAAAAAGTCAAAGGAGCAATATGCTCTTAATAAGTGCATTGAGATTGAGATCAGATGATTCCGTCTCTGAAAAAAGCAAAAAGTTTCTCTCGGGATCTTTTTTCTTCTCTTCTCGGGATATATATGACTTAATGAGAGTTGTGGTTATCATGCATGCCGAGAAGGATATCAAACTATTTTTTCTGTGTGTATTCGTCTTCTTGAGTGCGTCGAGCATACTGATTATCTGTCAAGCATTTTGTAAAGGGCGAAGAAAAAAATGGAGAATGATATGGGAACGTAAGCAATGCCGCAGCGGATGATGATGACGATGTCAAATGGAGTCATTGTGAAGATATCAAAGAATTTCTTTCATTGATTTCATCTCAGAGAGGCGAGCGAGAGAAGAGAGCATCCAAGAGGAGTCATCATCAGAGGAGCGCTGAGTACGTGTCCTCTTGAATTAAACGGAATAAGCCCGGTAGCATATCATTATTTAGCTGGCATTATTATGATCTATATAACTATCCTCTTTCCACGTTTTCCCTTTTTTGCGTCTCGTCCCCGCATAATTAAAAACATCTTGAAAAAAAATACTGCCTTCCATCTTTCTCCAGTCTTTTTTTCGTCTTCTCTCGTCGTCGTCATCATCATAGCTCACACGGGGTCTGTGACTGGGATGTGGATGTGTAGATGCAGACATATGGATGGATGTGTGCGCACTTCCCTCCGACTCACAGGATTGAGAGCTAAAGAGGAATGAAAATCCATACAGATTCCTTCATGTAATGATGACGACTTGACCGAGATTGTCGGCGTACAGTGGAAGTCGCACTTATTACATCATTTTCTTGGTGATTTGATGATAGAAGTGGAAAGAGAGAATCTCGGGACGAAGGCGATGATGAGTTTTGATGTTGATGATTATTGCTCTCATTATTCATAACTTTGCTGTAATAACATCAGCGGATGAAGAGGGAGCACATATCCATTACTAATATTCACGTCCCTCTAATTGCTCATCTCTCTACTCCACTTCCACGTTTCCTTCAGCCGCATATTCTACACTATGGCTCTGCCCTTGATGAGAAAATAATCTGTGGAGGAAAGCGTAACATCCTTCAAAAGACGCAACAATATTTTTTATTTGTCACGGCTACCACAAACACTTGCGACGCAAAAACTGTAGCCCGACATGATCACTCCATTAATGATCTGGGATGTAGCCGTAGGTATGTACATACAACATCTCTAAGACCAGTACCACACGGGGGAAAATCAGAGCAACTAGACTACAAACTGCCTCCGCACATATTACATTAATCACAATCAACGCAGAGGAAGAGCCAGAAATACGGATGCAACTCACTGTATTTTGTACTCAAATTGTATTTTCCTTTTATTTGCATTTTATACTACAGATGAAAAAATTATAATTGTTTCTTGATTGAAAACTCAAAAAAAGGCAAAAAGCATTTGAGGGAAATACCATGTTTCTTGGAATAGCTTTGCGTTGTGAACTCGACTTCTGGGGAATAAAAATGCTGTAAAGAAACTGTGAGAGTTCATTGATGGCACTTACTTTCACGAATCTCTATTGAATTGAGCCAGCCTTTCTATACCTATCCGTCCGGGATCAGTTTGAGGATGATTATATTAACCCATTACTCTCCTATAGAATTACGTTACACATGATAGCATGTTACGAGGGAAAGGAATGCATAATTGCTCATAATTGGATCTGTGTACTGTAATCATGTTTTCTTCGCATCTCCTTTGCCCTTTTCCAATTTGCCGACGATGATATTTTTCCCCATCTCACTCTCAGAGATGGGACTTGTCATAGTCACAGCCGTGATGTCTCTTCGGCTCAAAAAAGTCAGTGATTTTTTTTGTGGGAGAAAATGCATAATTTCTTATGATGATAGCATGGTGACTAGATCGACGATCAGCAACTGCCACTGAACTTACTACTGCTAACGTCGTGTATCCACACATATACATATTTTGTAATAAGGATAGCTTTATCTGCGTGTATCATTTTTTGCTAGAGTTCCCTCTGAAATAATGATGCACTTTACGTAACATCTCTCTTTTCACGGTACTTGTGATGAGGCTGACTGACAACCGTGCTACCACCAACGCAGCGACGCAATAAAAAGTGGTAAAAGTGTTCTTTCATTTTCAGTGTCGTTACATGAATCTGAGACTTGAGAGAGAGAGAGAGAGATGGGATGACTTTGAGGACGATAACTACCGGCTTGTATACGCAATCAAATCTCATTATTACTTTATTGAAGTACAGGTGCAGCCTGGTATTTCTCAATGCTGTCATTTTTTGGGCTCTGTGATTCTGTTCCCTTTTAGAGAACTTTGGCTGAAATCGGTATATTTTGCGAGGTAATAATTGTTCATCTAATGCAATCATCTAGAGACAAGATTTAAAAAAAAATCCTTCGCTATGGCTTTGTACAATACTGATTCTGCTCATCGCTTAAAACAAATTTGTATAATTTTCTTCACTAAGCATTAAAGTAAGTGGGAAAGGCGGAGGCGAAGAGTTAAACTATCTGCTGGTGTAGTGACATAATTTGCATACCTGAAGATTACAAAAAAAAACTCTTCATACATATATATACTTGCTTTATTTGCTTGGCCAATGAGGATATAATATGATCGAGTGACGGGCTTTTGATTTATGGGGAATGGGAAGAAAATGTTGGATCTGCCTTTTACTGCTCTTATTTATGTCCTTTTTTAGGTAATAAGTATAAGGCGAGCTTGAAACTTGATATCAAAGTATTGTAATAAATATCCCCAATGAATTCCTTTACTACTTGATCACTTCACATGGGAACCTGGTGAAGGTTTTAAATAATACAAGTGAATGAAATGCACATAGTCGCACACAAGGCACTCACGATCATTTAGAAAGGGTATGAGAGCAGTGGACTTAGTGACACCCCCGCTGTTAATTTTATATCCAAGGCATCTCAGGAAATGTGATATAAGTTGAATCTTTCAACTCGTCTCCGTCTTATCCCTTCGTTTCAGACACACCATATCCCTATTTAGTTTCGGAGGAAAGAATCTTGACAAAAAATCTTATTGAACAAAAATCCTTCTTTTTCCCTAACATTTATTCATTTTCCCAAGACGACATTACCATTACGTTCTATTTATTACGAAATGTCCCACAACCTGTCTTGTTATTTTCTGAGAATGATTTGTGGGGATTTGTTTTTTCTTCTTCTCCTCTCGCTGTTCCTTTTCGTTGTCTTGACAAGGCAAAAATGGCCTCGCATTGGGCCAATGCAGGTCAAGCTGTAATGCCTAGCCTTATTTTCGAGCGAGCTTCAATGACAACTGCATTTTAAATGGTGGATCAGAAACGTTCTCTTGCATAAAACTTTAGTTCTTCTCCTTTCCAATAATATGTGTCCGTCATGCAAATGCGGATTTTATTATACGTCTTTTGCTTCCAACTTGCGTTACTTTTTTCTGGACTTAAATCCAGCAGAAATTGTATTTTCCCGATCTACTTCCTTTTCCTGGATATGCGTACAAAAGGACAACGGTTTGGATCCCCTACTTGACATGTTTTGATTGCTGCTGGTAACTCGTCACAGACAAAGGCATGAGTAATGCAGTTTGACAAAAATCCTGTGTTTTGTTTAATATGGTTGGTTATATATGCAATGAGTATTCGATAGTGAGCCGGTACACGGAAAGAGAGAGCCAACGTATTCTGTGGCTTTAACTTCCGTAGGCATCACGAAAAAAATCTGAAAGGGGTCTTTGCTCAGATATGCAGACCGCATTCTTCCTCTTGTTTATTCCGATTAAATCACTTCTTCTCTTTCTTTCTTTCCTTCCGCCTTTCTCCTTTTTTTACGTTTCTTAGCTTCGGACTCGAGTTGAAATCGACAATTTATCTGGTCATTTACATCCATTTAATGTGGACATCCGGCATGGTCCAAGTATCTCTGCTTGTCTCCTTCCTCTCTCTGTATACATATCTTTTGGACAAGCATGTAGTCATTGTCTCTTCCACTTTGATTTGCATGAAATTGCATTTTTCCCTTTTTCCTCCCTTTATCCTTCCTTTCACATTCTTCTCACTTGGTTAGTCCATCTCAGAAGAAGATAGTCTTGCGAGAGAGAGAGAGAGTGTGCTTACATGCATAACTCCTCGTTTTGCCTGCTCTCCGTTTTCTTGGCGAAGTCTGGTCCTGTTGACAGGGTAGAAAATTGAAAGAATGGATATCTGTTGGGGAAAAAGTGGAGGAAGGAGAGAGACAAAAGGCTTAATAATATCCACGCAAAGTTGACATCAGCACGAGACCAGAAAAAAAACTGGACTGTCTTTGCACCCTATCGTTGAGCTTTTTTCTTCGGAGGGAGATCCATATCTTGTGATGTATTTGCATACACTTGGCATCGCTAAATTGACCGAGAAAACATGTGCATATATGTATTGGGAATGTTGGAAAGGAATTGGGTATATACCTATATTTTTTATCAGATAGGCCCATTGGTCCTAATAGATGAGCATTTGCGTAGCTTTGTATATACCGCTCCTCTCATTTGCTATTCCAAAGATTATAAGTAATTTTCATTCTTGTGCAGTACATCAAGATTTGGCATGGAATGAAATTACTTTTTTAAATTAACAAAATCGTTTCAGGAGGGATTGCTCAAAAGACTTCATTTCACGAGAGGTACGTTAGAGTCAGCAGGAGGCTTTTGGAAGATTGGAACATATTTGCATACACTTGGCATCGCTAAATTGACCGAGAAAACATGTGCATATATGTATTGGTAATGTTGGAAAGGAATTGGGTATATATTTGTACTAGATAGCCCCATTGCTTCTAATAAATGAGCATTTGCGTAGCTTTGTATATACCGCTCCTCTCATTTGCCATTACAAAGATTATAAGTAATTTTCATTCTTGTGCAGTACATCAAGATTTGGCATGGAATGAAATTACTTTTTTAAATTAACAAAATCGTTTCAGGAGGGATTGCTCAAAAGATTTCATTTCATGAGAGGTACGTTAGAGTCAGCAGGAGGCTTTTGGAAGATTGGAACTAATCGATGAATTATTGGTACATATTATACTCATTAGGAGCTACAGGGGTTCCCATAAAATCCAGTTCGCAGACAACTCTTTCAAGAATGTTGCTCCAAGGAGTGTTCATCTTGCTGCGGTTTCCACACTATTACAAATGATTCGATGGATTGAAAGGCTCTCACGTAGATATCAGTGCTACAATTCTTTTTACAGAACATTTCAAGCAATTTGTGGAATTGGCATTTGTGATGATAATATCTCCTAGAAGATAAATGCTGCGTGCAATTTTGCATTCTTTGTGCAATTTAAATAACTGTCTGTAATATCTGGCCATTTTTCATTTAAGATGTCTCCCTTTTTACGACATTTGTTTTCCTCTGTTTGTACAGCATTTTTATGACAGCTTCTGTCATAAAGTACTTTTAGACAATACATTGTATACCCTCCATTTCCCCAAAAGTTGTTGTTTAATGATAAAATTGAATAGAGCATCGGCATCCGCAAAAATCAAACTTGTGCGTGTATGTCACCCTGAATGCATTATTCTTTTTTGCAACATTTTTAACCCATAAAATTTTTAAAGTTGCATACATCCCTTCCATAAAAATAGGGTAAATTATATGTTTTTGCAATAAAGATTTTTGTTCGGAGCAGTTACAGAAAGATGTGTGCGAGGGGTGAAGGCAGTAAATACTTATGTGAGGGGATATGCATCCCATCCCATTCGGGTTTGGAGATGATCCCATTTGTAGATCAGTTACCCAAAGTAACAATAGCCATAAATAGTTGCCTCGTCGTTACTACTCATTTTTATGGACTTTTTTGCAACATTTTTAACCCATAAAATTTTTAAAGTTGCATACATCCCTTCCATAAAAATAGGGTAAATTATATGTTTTTGCAGTAAAGATTTTTGTTCGGAGCAGTTTCAGAAAGATGTTTGCGAGGGGTGAAGGCAGTAAATACTTATGCGAGGGGATATGCATCCCATCCCATTCGGGTTTGGAGATGATCCCATTTGTAGATCAGTTACCCAAAGTAACAATAGCCATAAATAGTTGCCTCGTCGTTACAACTCATTTTTATGGACTGGTGAGAAATCATTACTGCCTTTACTCATCCATAATAATAATAAAAATCTTGCCGTCTTTTCTCACAGGTGACTGTTGACGGGCACAGATCTGCTTCAAAAATTGGCTACCTTTAAAAAATATTGCAAAATAATTAATTCAACTTTTGAAACCTTAAAAACAATTGAAAAGAAAGCAACTGCACCTTTTTTACTTCGATTTTACAGCCATCAAAATGGAAAAGTAGCTGATGTAATAAAAAAGCCATTTTCACAATATTTGAGCATATTTCAAAAGGCGGGATAGTTTCATGGTGCGTTACAACAACAACTCTGAACTATGTTCTAAAGTCAATTTAATATTTTTTGAGGTGGGGAGGCTCAATATGTGCCCGAAGTTACTATAAAATAAATGAGTTACGGCGGAGGCAAAGCAGATGAAAAATTGTGAGTAATATCATCGCATATATTTCCTTCGTGTATTGATCCTTCGTTCTGAAGTTGCATTCCCGTGCAGTGTCTGTAAAAGCTTTCTTTCTTCCCTTTTCCAATATATCATGCATTTAATTATGCATAAAGCCCATGGAGTGCATTACGCCCTGTACCTTTTCCAGAAGGAAGCTATGGATTCACTCCAGATGGAAGATGCTCCGTTCCCTCGATACCACCTTGAAAGATGACGAATATCTTGGCGTTTCCGTCTCGCAAAAGAATACAACTTGCATCGAGTCAAGAACCTAAAAAGCTTCTTCCCCTTACATATTGCAGTTAAACTAACATGCTGATAAAACTCACATTTTTTGGAATATCTCGCAAATATCTTCATTTCGACACTATACGTACATGATTATAATTTTATTACTTTTGACCCGATTGGTAAGTAATTTTGTAACTGTCGAGTAACATCACTTTGCCTTCAATTAAAAGCACCAAAATATTTTGAATACACGGCAAAACTTACTGGCAGACAAATCGAAACACATTATGACAAAAGCAGTGAGAACCTCCCACGCCTTACCTCAATATGCTGAGAAATGAAGAAAGCACCATATGTCATCATATCATAATAAACTTTTGGAAGATGCACTGTTTAAAAAACATATTTTTATATATTTTTTGTTTTTCTCTTTGATTTCAACTCAGCTCTACCTGTACTGTACCAGCAACACAGTTTCAATATGATATTGAAACGTGCTCATAGAAAGAGGTTAAATGCGGATGCATCTTGAGTCTCGTAAACTGTCCAGTCTTCTTTCTCCCATCTCTTCCTCAACTTCCAATTTCCCATTTCCTCGAAGCAACGAATCGTCTCTGGCTTTCCTGCTAGCAGCCATTCTGTTGTTTGCCATCTTAGTTAGTTAAATGTATTCATAAAGTTTTTTTTTCTCTCTCTCTCTTCGGCCAAACTTGACACATTAATCTTGTGCAAAAGGGAGAAAGAAGAGTTGGTGCTGCTGGTAGGAAAAAACTTTTCGTGCTTTCTTCCATGCATGCATCATTCATTTCCCTATGATTTATTTCTTTTCTTATTTCTCGGTTCAACTTATTTTTTCGTTTCGCTTTTTTTCCTTCGTTTCATTGCCTCATTTTTTCCAGGAAAATCAACAGTAACAGAATCATCATCATTCTTTGCCTGCATATTTTCTCCCCTGGAAAGTGTCTGACATTTTGAGAATTAGATTGGGAAATGTGTATAGCATCCATACTCTTATCCTCTTTTTTTATTAGATGATATCCAATTACAATATTACTCTTGTTTGAGTAGTTTCTTTTTGAGAAATGAAAATGGTCGGGAATGCAATAACTTTTTTTTAAAAAGCGGTACTATTGTGCATATAACCACAAAACTGTTACCAATTATTCATAGTTTTTTTATGCGGAACAAAATCGACGGAATGTTTTCGGTTTTGGAAAGGAAGAGAAAAATGTCACGTAGACAAAACACTATTTCCTCTCTGTCATGTTTTCCCCGTTTACTACATCGAAAATAACAGTCATTCCCTTTTGATCTGTTGAAAACTGTACACAACTTTAATAAAATACCAGTAGTTATTCATAAAAGTAGAATCTTACGTCGGCATTGGGTAAATAAATCAAACATATTTTTACAAAGAGGATTTTTTCTTCTCTTGTCACAGATACTTGTCCTTTCCAAATTGTCAGGTTTCACGTCAATTGAATACAGAATGAATCGTAAGAATATTAATAATTTGCACCAAACTCAAAATTATAACTTGAAATGCTTCCTAGATATGCATAAAATGTACTCCGAAGTTGAAGTAAAAGTCTCACAAAATGACTGCTTTTATCACATTTTTGTGTTTTTCAATCACTAAAAATTTTTGGTCGGCAGTAATTATGAACGTTGAAAAAGTGAGAATCTCACATTTTCGTACAAAACTGCAGTTCTTGAGCATTCAGCATCGTTTCATTAGCATTTTAACTCATATATTTACATGAGTCAAGGATTAGTGCAAGACTACCAGTTATCATAATCATGAGACCTCATACATTGNCTCATATATTTACATGAGTCAAGGATTAGTGCAAGACTACCAGTTATCATAATCATGAGACCTCATACATTGTCTGTGTCTGTCTCCATCAAAATACTAAGCTTACTCTCAAAATTGTAAACTCATTTCAAAGTTAATGCTCACCCGAGGAGATAACAAACACCATTCTCTCTACCTTTCTCAAGCCATTATTGCTATTTGTGAGCTGAGTCATTGCACGTGAAATGAGAAAAGAGTGATTTTCAAATTGGTGTAAAATGACGTTTAAAGGCATGCTTCACAAAGTAGAAAATAAAATGCGTAATAATATGAATATGTAGCCTAAAAGAGGCGAGAAAAATCATTGGAACACGTTCTCGTCTCGTAACAAATTCTTTAATCCTCTTGGAAAAATATACACGGTTACCTATTAAACACACCGCGCATTGTTAGAGCATCCATTGTTGCTACTCGAACCATCTTAACTGACTTCCTTTTTTGTTTCATGCGAAGACTACGCCAGTATCAATACACATCGTCGTCACCGCCATCATCTTGTGCTATGCATATTAATTTTTTTAAAGAATAAGCAAAAAAAGAAAGAAAATACTTTGAAAGAACTTGGCCTGTTTGTTTAGCTCTGATATGCTTATTATTCCCAAACCTTAATTTTGTTTTGGGAGACGGTGTAATCTTTGGTTTTTGCCTTACCCCAAACGATTTTCTACTTTTCCTACTTAGCTATCCACTTCAAAGCTGTAGTCTGGTCGACTTTAATGAACTGGCAATTTTCACACCGTATTGGAGGAGAATAAACAAATTCGAATATTCACTTTAGTAATATACCTAATTTATCAAGTTTCTAAAAATGATACATGTAAACTTTAGTACAATAGTTTAAAGTTAAGCAGATGCACAAGAAGTAAGCATTAAAACGCAGGTAATAATGGCTGTACAAGCTTATGTGAATGCAATCTATGAACAGCCGTACCATCGCCAGCACTTTGTGGGGTTCGTGCCTGAGATAATTTAACGTTGACTGCAAACACTAAACCTTTCATCCACACTTGCTCTTAATAGGCTATGCTGTAGTTACTTGTCCTTTTACTTATGCTGCTCTAATTGCTAAAGAAGCGACAGAATTAATGGTCAGCAGCAGAGGGAGAAACTCGAAGGGAGATTGTTCTTTGTAACTACTTTCCAAACACTTCCTTCTTCTCAAGGAGAAATTAAGAGCAAAATATGCAGCTTGTCTGTGATACATACATAAATACTGGCACCGACTCGAAACCTTTGTCGTAATTTGCAATCATTTCGAAATGTTTCTTTAATATGAAAAATCCAGTGCAAGAAACTTTAAGTTAACTTGGGTTGTCGGTCTTCGTACAGTCTTATGACATAATGGGCGAATTTGAATCGCATTCAAAAACCGACTTCGCTGGGGATCAAGGCACAGCTATCAACAGATTTCTCTCCCTTCTCAAACTATTTCGATCGGCGTTACATATTTGATAACATTTGAACATTCACACATCCTCTTCCCTCTGTCTGAAATGGAATCTCGGAGAAAAAAATATAATATTTCCCGTTTTATATGAACGCATAAACGACTTTATGGTATTGGCTTCAAAGGTATCGGTTTGGAAATGGGAAGCTTGCCGTGAGGTAGCTGTTGCTCCCTTGTTTACCTAATATGCTTTTACGTCTACTGGGACGCGTTTATCTGCAGGGAGGATTACTGCAGACCTAACCTTATTACCCCGTACACCAGAGAAAGCTCGAGAAAACCTCATTTACTCTGATTGATGCGTGGAAGCACTCGCTTCACCTTCCTCCCGGGTTTCACTGGGGCTTCTTCTGTTGATCCAGAAAGATTGATATGGGAGTGGGAGTGAGGTGCACGCGAAGAAAAAGCCTGTTTTCGAGACAATCGTTAAATCATACGAGCAGATGGGGAGAAAAGAAACTGCCAAATGGCCACTTATTCCTTTCAGTTATAAACTAAAATATGACGTCATTTTCGAACTCACATTTATACACCTCTGTTCGAAATGTACAGACGATTCAGATGCGCCACAGTTGCAATCATATGCAATCAAGGAAAATTATTTGCATTCGTAAGTATGTAAATAAACTTCAAAATTTGTAGTACATCCTACTTCCTCTGCTCCATGTAAACAGCGAATTCCAGCTGCTATGCAAAATAGTCTCGAATAGCCCCTTGAGCCGTCGCGGCTCTATCAAATAAGTTTTTCCAGCAGTGAAAAAAATTGCAAATCAAGTGTTAATTAGAGATAATGTGCAATTTACGGATAACGTATTTTATATTTTAAGCAACTCCATGCACAAATTACAACAATGCTTGATGGGAAACTTATTTATGTGGTTGTATTCAAGTCTTAGCACCTTAGTGATGAAATAAATGCTGAAAAATAAAACAGTTGGTGGTGGATTTGATCTTGTAATGTTGTAGACCAGGCCGCAGCTATTGATTCAAACTAGATTCGTTTAACGGTTTCGTCTTAAAGATTAAATTGGTTATGTATTAAGAGAAACCCACTGAATTAATCAAAAGATAATTTTATCCATGTAGGTCTACTGGGCACAAGCTCGCAGCATCGCATGTGATTTCCACATTAAGAGGCTACATTTAACGCCGCAATTAAAGATTGTCATATCTGTTACGACTACATTGTCGTATAAATAATTAAAACAAGAAAATGTCGGAGTTGAACTCGTATTCTTCACATCATCTGCTTTGGAGAAGTGTCATTCTCCAACAACCACTAAAACTACACGAGTTCAAAAAGCAAACCTTTAGATACATTGAACCGAACGTGTACGAGTTTAAATGTCGCCAGGAGTCACTGGCATATTTACACCTACTCCCTCCGTTCACTTAAATGAGGTAAATTTATGTAATGTCGAGGTTTTTATCACTCTGGTATGAAAAATAACAAAAAACACTAATTGAAAACAATACGGTACTTTAGTGTGATTTTAAATTTGATCCTAGTCAGACATGATGTAAATGTGAAACTGACAAATTTGACGATTCAGTAGTTTAAATTGAAATCCACAAGAGTGAAAACTTTACCTATCAACTACTTATTTATTTACCTATTAGATGACGAAAGAAGTTTTCACAAAGACACTTCAAATACGCATGAGTCACCGGTAATCCACTTATAATATGGTGAGAGGAAATACATTATAGGATTGCTATTTACTACATAATTGTTTGGAATTGCAAACTGCTCATGTTTCACATAATTCCGATTCCGAAACGCAAATTTAGAAGGCACAAGAAGTGATGCATGCATTTTTGCAACATTGCATACGAACACGACTGCACTGACAACCTACTAGTATTCAGGCATCAGTCTCGCATAGCCCCTCGGGCCGTCGCGGACCTATCAAACAAGGTTTTTGGCAGCAGTGAAAAAGAATTGCAAAGTAAAAGTTAATTAGAGATAATGTGCAATTTACGGATTACATATTTAATTTTTTAAGCAACTATATGCACAATTTACAACAATGCTTGATGGGCAACTTATTTATGTAGTTGTATTCAAGTCTTAGCACCTTGGTGTTGAAATAAATACTGAAAAATAAAATAGTCAGCGGTGGATTTTATCTCGTGATGTCGTACACCAGGTCGCAGCTATCATGGCTAGCTAGGTGATACTTAAAATAGCAGGTAGTTATATAGAAAATGCCGCTGAATTAATCAAAAGATAGCATTTTATTGTCTATGCCATGTCGCTCTTCTGACGCAAGCTGTATATGTAGTTGTATTCAAGTCTTAGCACCTTGGTGTTGAAATAAATACTGAAAAATAAAATAGTCAGCGGTGGATTTTATCGCGTGATGTCGTACACCAGGTCGCAGCTATTATGGCTAGCTAGGTGATATTTAAAGTAGCAGTTAATTATATAGAAAATGCCGCTGAATTAATCAAAAGATAGCATTTTATTGTCTATGCCATGTCGCTCTTCTGACGCAAGCTGTCAGTTGATGCGATGTGATAATCCTCATTAAAGCCGCTGTGTTATACATGCGGGCCTTGTGTTACTGTATGGCAGTGACATGTGATAGCAGTTTAAGACATTCACTGTTGGGCGTTGACGGATGTTAATTATTATCAATATTACAGTATTGATCTATATATTCTCTCCAATTTATTAAAAGTCGGAATTGGCAAAAACTTGATCAATATACCCAACGACGTTAAATGCTTTGGCTGCGTAATAAGTTAATTTAATGATAAATAACAATTTGAACTTAGTAAACAAAATCTCTCGGTAATTTTTTTTGCAAAGGGGACTGAGACGTGGAATGTATTTTAATCCGAGTGCATCGTGCACCAATTTTGTGTGTAAATACTTTCCGCCCCTTTTAAATAGTGCTGAACGAATTTGAAAAGTAGAAATCCATTTCTCATCTTCCCCAGCGCCAACACCGGTCAGATCTCGAAGGAGAGGCAATAAACTACCCACATAAATATTTTAGGCCGCACACACCGCCCTACAGCATATGTCTTAAATGTATATTTGCTTTAAAATTGGTAAAAAAATATGTAATATTGGTTGATAAAGGGGATAGATGAAAAAGCAGGACGTTAAAATTGTTTTCTCACTGTTTTTTGGGAAAAGAAACGTGAAGCGCAACTGATTTTATTGTCATGTATCATGAAAAGCATGAATTCCCTTCTGCAGCAAAAGAAGGATCCGTACTCTCACCGATGAAATTTTTTCTTTGAAAATAAGAGCAAAGGATCATTTTCCCCATCGTGTTATTCCGAAAAGGTATTTATTATTCTATCTGACCAGAAGCCAATAATATGTACATACGGCGGCAATGGTTGCATGCAGTCAGGTAAAATAGATTTAGAGCAGAAAGGGCAACTCTCCAACAACAAAAAATCTCCAGGGTCATAAAAAGTGTGTGCGATATTGTAGCTGCCAAAACATTCTTTTCTTTACGAAAAGAGGAGGG
Organism: Seira sanloemensis; assembly: GCA_027743915.1. Taxonomy (NCBI): domain Eukaryota; kingdom Metazoa; phylum Arthropoda; class Collembola; order Entomobryomorpha; family Entomobryidae; genus Seira; species Seira sanloemensis. The sequence goes on from JAHZMY010000485.1 coordinate 14,932, forward strand.
AGCAAAAAGGAAGAGAAAAAAGTTAAATCCCAGAGCTATTAGTTTGGTCACTTTAGTAATGTCTTGTTAGGCCACAAACTCCCTTTGTGTCCGGCCCGCTTCCTACTCTTTTTCTTGCTCCTTTTCACTTACTCAAGAAGAAGGAAGGGAGGCTGTAGACACATTCTCTCACTCTTTCACTTTCACATTATGTATGCCATGTCTTTTTGTCAGTTCAAATAATGCTCCTTTCTCCGACTTGGCGATACTTCCGAAGGATGTGTTCTCAACCGGTAGTTGTAGCAGACCTTTATTGCATTTCATGGGATCATCACATGCGAAAAAAATATATTCCACCACGGAATCACATCACATTACAGATTGCATGACATGACATGATATACCCATCCACGCCGAGCAGACGGGGAAAAATAAAATGCCGAGAGAGTCGGTTGCCAATGGACTGATGAAGAGTGAAGAAATTCGGAGAGATGTCTTCGCATCGGCACCATGGAACGTGGCTATGCATATATGTATATACAGGAAAGAGCATTGAAACGACCTTATCTCATTTTATCGGACACCACAGACCCATATTCGCCATTACCAAAGGACTCTCTTTTGATTCCTGGAGGAAAGCGAGTCTGAGGTAATAGCTGGGAGCTGTGTGTGTATCACCACAACTCCTAATTTCTCCGCGTGTGTATTTGAGAGTCTTTTTTTAAGGAGAGGCATCACTTTTTATGAGAAATCGATGGCCTTTGCCGGCTTACAATTGTTTTGATATTTCTGTGTTTTTTTCCTGCGTGCCACTCATCTCTTCCTTTTTCCAGGAGATACATTTATGTAATGATAGTTGATACGATGAAAGCCTGAAAGGTTGTGTGCTCGCTTCACGATGGCATTCTCAGTAGAGTCCAGCAATTTCCTGGAGAATGTGATGACCGCTTTATAGAAAAACCTCAGCTTAAGTCACACAAGTCAATTGACTTGCTTGTTGTTTCGCAGATAACACAAAACTGTAAACAGGGTAATACATGTGGCTTCAGTGAAATGTTATATGGGCTGATGGGCAGACTCGCTTAAAATCTTTCCTTTTTCGGGGGTGATTTCGATGTGTATTTTTATTATTATTTCGGCTTTATTTTCCCTCTTTATAGGGAGAAAGCTTTGGAATGACCATGCTCTCGGAAGTGAAGAAACCAAAGAATGACTACTTTTTTGCCTCTGTAATTGCCTTCAGGCCTACTTTACTTCTGATGCTATCATATAAATAGCTTGATCTCCGCTGGTAAGTAACTTTTATTTCTTATATATATGCCTTCACTTAAGGAAATTTTATTGATACAATATTCGACTCATCGTTTTCACCCGGACTTAGCTTTTCCCCCGAGTTTATTGTAAAATAATATGGAGGGAAAAGGAAAGAAGCTATTAAGCCGTAGTTTCATGATTGCCTTTGCTTCTCGTCCTCTCTCCTCCATCTCGCGTACATGCTTCTCCCTTGGAAAAAAAATATTGACCATTAATTAGTGGATTGTTGATAGGTCGCCTCGTAAAACTCTCCGGCTCCTAAGTAACTTTTAATTTGTGCGTGTTTTTAAGAAACATAAAAGGCTTTGGAAAAATATACTTTTTTGTCTGCACAATAAATTCTGACTTCCCATTCGAACCAGGATTTCTATCAGGACGAGCTTACACACGAACCAATTTTTTCAGAGATAAACGATACATAACTCAAGCACATAATTGTAGCAACTCTGCCTTGCTAATATCTTCAAGATTCATTGTCGTCCTCTAATGTGCTGGTAATGCGCTGACCTTCACATTGCATTGCCCGGCTTTCTCTTTGTAAATATTGTCCACCATCGAAAATCACAAAAGGTATCAATGATGCATCGCTTATTACTGGAGAGCACGTAATGAGAAAAATAGATCATAGCCCGTAACTCTCACAATCTTGGTATTTTGTCACAAAGACGGAATCTCATTCACCCCGAGAAATTCTACTGTTTTTTTTCGGGAAAATGTTCAATCTCTCTTTTTCTCACCAAACAAGGAGGAAAAAATTATTACATGGATAGATGTGGGTAATAACGATATGATGGGTCTGATGAAGAGAGGCTGCTCTTTCCCCCCTTTTCTATGAGTCCATGGCCATAATGGCCACTACTTTCTCACTCTCACTCAAGCCTGTCTTGTTTTTATTTTTGTTTATTACTTATACTTTCTTCTCCGAAGGAGTGTGTTTCCACTGGGGAACCCGGAGAAAGAAAACTCGCCGGTTCACGTATTTTTCTCTCCTTCCATTTTCCCGTTTACTCCTCCGTAAATATTATTATTATTGTTATGCTCCACTCATATCGTAATACGGGAAGGTATATTACATAATATAGTATAATGGGCTAGGCTGTTGATGACGGTATGGCAGATCGTACTGTCGCTTGCCATACCCCACCACCATCATTATGTTTGGCCTTCATTTATTCCTTGCCTTATACTCTACTGGCGAGATTGTCTTTCTTTCTCTCTCTGGACATAACATTATGGCTCATAACTCCATTAGAAGATGATAAAATGTAAGATTACGTGTAGGGACTCTCATTCTTGTGACAGAGAAAGAAACAATTATGTACATTCCAATACATATACCCTAATAATACCACGGAAAAAGAACAAGTTTTTTCTTCGTACCATCATAAGAGTACCGGACTATGATTTGATGACTTTAGTGTAAATAAATGGTAATGTTGCGTTGCAGATTTTTCTTCTTCTCGAGACGTTTTTTTTCGTGTGTGTGTGTGCGAGAGAGAGAGGGGAAGTCAAGGAAATCACAATGGCATTATTATGGTGTGACCACAGATGTGCTGTATAACTTATGCTGTGTGCACCGAGATGATCATGATGACGGGAGATGTGACCCATCGCTGTACATCTCCGCCCATGTCATCTTCTCGCTGGCTACTCCAATAATAACAATAACAGTTATCGCTGTACTACCATTGCGGTCTCTTGGACTTCTTTTTGCCATCTGCCTTCCACTATACCGTTGCAACTCACAGCTACGGCTCTAATTTGCTTCTGACTTTTATGGGGAAAGAAGGAGTTAAAGACGGCATAAAAATCGCTCAGTTAGATAGCTTCGCTAAATTTTTGCTAATTCAATAAAATATTAGGATTATGCTAGCTGAACTGCTCAGGTGGAGTGAAAGCAGCTCGGAAAGAAAGCATGAGTCAGTTTGAGCTAATTTAGAACTAACATTCGAGCCGGCACTCGGTTTTCCTTGTGGTAATCTTATGAAATCGTGAGCGAAAAGAGCACCAAAGCAAGTAGGTATTCAGATAGTTTGACAATCCATTGTGCCGTTTTTAATCCGACCCTTTAATCATCACACTTTTTCAAATATCTTTTTTTTTCATATTAAAGGTTGTAATTCCCGGCGGTGCGTAATTGGTTCTATCTCGGCGATAAACACTCATCACACGGAGCACAATCAGTTTTTGTTTGTGTCCCCGAGTGCCACAGCTCATTTTCAAAAATAAGCCGGTGGAGTGGGTGCAA
>JAHZMY010000486.1:0-12757 GCA_027743915.1 Seira sanloemensis
GGAACAGAATATTACACGAGGGCTCCTCTCTTCGAACTGAGGACCACAGGCAAAAAAAGGCTGGTCAACTGTAGCAAGTCCCTTTTAACGACTCAACCTCAGAGAAGGCGTTTTTATTGCGTGTGTGTGGCGTACATAGATTTGTACGTAAGAATACGTATATGTATATATGTATTACCTTTGAGAGAAAAAAATTCCTCGCAAGACACAAAAAAAATTCTGCTTTATTTGGCCTGATTATTTAAGAATTAATAACGGATTGACGTGTGTATGTGTGTAAGTTTCTTGAAGAAATGACGGGAAATGAGACAAAAAAAACTAAGCTGCCTTTCGGTTGACAGAAGATATCTTCAATTTCTGCTCTTAAACTCTCAAACGTTTACGTCAGGAAAAAACTGATAACGTTATATATATTTTGGGGTTTTAAAGGGTTTTAAAGGCTGTAAACTGTAGTGCAAAGTGAAGATGGGACTAATTTTTTTGGGAAGATTTTTTTTTCTATTTGTGTGTGCCTTCAGGTGTGAAATGATCTTTTTATTTGGGGATAACAATGCGATGAGGTAACAACTCTTCGGCAGCCCTTTCCTAAGGTAATATGCTTACTCTGTACTCTCGGTGTTCAGGTCTTGAGCGCGTAATGTTTGCACCTTTTTATTTCTTTTACTGAAAAAAACGTAATTAATCTCTCTTTGCGCTCACTCGTCTCTCTCTCTCTTTGTTTCCTCCGACGGAGAGAGAGAGATGTATTTATGTATTTTTTCTCGTTTATTAGCTTGGTGATGACTCCGCTAATAAGGTAGTATGTTTATTTTAGGGTTGAGAAACCGCGAGAAAGCATATATTGTGCTCGAAGATATATTGCGAGTAAATGTCAACTCCCCATTTAAAACCTATAAATTTCTCTCGAGCACATAAAAAATATTTCAGTTACGAAATTATGAAAGGGTTTGGCCAAAAACATTATGGCTGTTTTTTCAACAAACTCATCTTCCCTTGAGTCAAGAAGAATGGGAATACCATTCGTCTGTCTTACAATTTGCAACAATGGGTTTGATGAGCACAAGTATGATAACCGAAAAAGTGCGAGCTTGTTTTTGAAAAAAAAATATGTGTAAAAACAAGTAGTGAAGCATGAACAATGAAACTGCACACAAAACCATGCTTGATGCTTAAAATGCAAAATCGCAAGGGCGTGTTCCAATAAACCTCCTTTGCAAAAATAAAAAGTGTCGCAACGTCTTAAAAACAAGCCTTCGGTTAAAAATATATTATGAGTTTACCTCCTATTCTCTTGGTGTACGACAACAACCTGGTTTTATTCAGGTATGAACAATGCCCGTCAAAAACAATAAACCGAAGAAGAAGAAGAAGAGTAACCATATCTAGTTGAAACCTATGACAAAAATGTATAATTATATTGCAATCTCAAACAAAAAAAACTATTATCTCGTGCTTGCTTGTGTGTGTGTGTAACTACATACTCTGTGGTCAACTCGGGGAGAGGCAAAGAACGTTACATAAATTGGCACTTTGGCGAAAAAAATGCGATATCTAGTATTGAGTATGAGCACGTGCTTTGACAATGCGTAGGAACAGGAACAATGGGGGGAAATGAGCACTAATAACAGCACTTACGAGAGCTTCTCGGTTTCCTCTAAAAGAAGGAAAAAAACTCAGATGTTGCTGAATGCTGAAGACTGAAGGCTCGAAGAAGGATTCGAAAATTTTGCAGCTCTTCACTCCTCCAACTTTGAATGGTTAATGGGAGCTAATATTCAATTTGAGTGTGAGTTTTGATTCTTTCTTTAAGAGCAGAAGAGAGAGAAAAAAACTATCGTAGGGATATAGTTTGGGGGAAGAAGTGAAGTGTGCAAAAAAAATCATCAAGTGATAGGCTAGCACGCCATCGCCATTGCCATCGCCATCACCATGCATTGCCTGTTTCCTGTTAGCTTCTTGGCTGCATTGCGTATATTTCGAAAAAAAATCAGACCTGAGAGTCTAGCATGCACAGGGCTCTCTAGTCTCTAGCAAAAGCAAAGGGAAAAGGATGCACTTGAAGTCTTCAAGACTTAGAAGTTCTGAAGACTTCAAGTTGAAACGCTTCTAGTCACTGCCAAGATCACTGCAATGGCAATATGTGTGTAAGTGTGTGTGTGTGTGCAAAAGGGAGTTTTTGAGAGTTGCGTGGTGGTAGTGGTAAGGCTCGAAACTCTAAACTCCGCGATCTGACCATTATGACATGACGGTAGAGAAGAGACTTCCCTTACTGCTTCAGTCTTCATTCTCTCTCGCAAATAAAAAAAGTGGTAAGGCTCGAAACTCTAAACTCCGCGATCTGACCATTATGACATGACGGTAGAGAAGAGACTTCCCTTACTGCTTCAGTCTTCATTCTCTCTCTCTCTCGCAAATCAAAAAAACGATGCATACATACATTTGATATGATCATGCGAAAAGGTACATTCATGCGTGGAGTTAGTGATTGGGATGTGGGATGTGTATGCATGCATAATGAAAGTCTGTGAAGGGAAATGCCTGTGGTAAATTACAAAATACAGCGTTATTCGCGAATCTCAAAAAGAGAGAAAGATATGGCATCATGCATGTATACATGTAGAGTGCCATACTTTTTGCGAGTTCCTGAAGACCTTCGGAAGTGTATTGTATGCAGTTGAGAGAAGAAAAAGAAGGATGTTTTTGCGGAAGAGATGATAATTTTTTTTGGGAAGAAAGTGGGTAAAGATTTATTGTCATATCACGTTACGTCAATTGTCAACGTTGCGTTGATCATGATGATGATGATGATGACAAGGATGTAGATTTTCACACAATATTATTTTTCTCAAAAAATACATACTTCGTTCGTATTGACTTTATTGTTTAAGGGCCTGTATGAGGAATGAGGAGACAGAGGTTGTTTATGCAGGGGACAAATTGGCGGATAAGTATATAAGATAAGCACTAGACGAACTTTTTCTTTTGAAAAATAATCTTTAAAACCTCCCTCTTTTGAGCTGCTTGAAGAAGACCCGAAATATTTTTCTGTGCAAGATTCTGGTTTTGCCTGCGTGTGTTCCTAATTAAGGCGGCTGTTAAGATTGCCCCTATCAGAGTTAGTAATTAGGGGAATTATGTCAACCATTTTTTCCACTCAGATAAAACTTTTTAAAATCTCGCTTTATCCATGTTACTCTAGATAAGATAGCGGACGCAAGAAGAAAGACTTTTTTTTGGGTTCGAGCAGACGGCCAGCGTGAGATTTCCCATTAGCCTTGAGAGTTGTAAGATATGTATGATACCTATTTTCTCTGTGACAAACTTTTTTACAGATGCATATGCCCACTAACCTTCACTCTTTCTGCTCTTTAACCTATTGCCCGTGATTTTCCCTTCGATTTCGTGCTGATTTTTTTTGCAATCCACACACAATCCACCCCGATGACAATTTGACGACAAGTGTAAGTTGTCGTGTTTACTTTCGCAATGACTTTGAACAAGGGATGATCACATTATTAAAAAGTAAAAATTTTGCAAGAAAATATACGTGTGTGTGTGTGCAGCAGTGGCAAAAGCGTACTGATTACGTGCACCCATAATATTATTGCAGATGAAGATGACGATGATGGTAATTTTTTTTTTTGGTTGAAATGAAGATGAAATGTGAATTCGTGTAGATTTTGTCGTTCGTGTCCTCCTTACATTATTACTACTCGTTCTTCTGGTCTTTTAATAGTGCCTACATGCATACCTCCGCAAGAGACGAAGAGAAAAAAAAATGTCTTTTTTTGTCTTATTAGAGCAAACATTTACCTTTACATATATACAGAGACTTTTTAAAAAGTGTTTGGTGGTGGTGGTGGTGCTGGGAAAATTTTTTTTTTGCAAACTGTTTTTTTATTGCGATTGCCGCAATAGTAAATCTGAGACGTGGACTTGAGGGATCATTAAAAGTGACAAAATGACGTGTTAAATCAAGCTTAATAATGATGGGAGCCACAAGAGAACAAGAACATTCTCTTTCGAGAGAAAAAAGGTACACGATGACGAATGAAGACAACTCCATTTTCTCTGGTGACAAAGCTTATACTAAACTAAAGTCGAAGGAAAAAAATGCTTTAAGTAATCAGAGCAAAAAATTTGAGTAGGAAAATTCTTCAACATTTTTTTCTTTTACTTCAGCAAGAGAAAAAGTGAGACATGAGAAAATATTAAAAGGAGATGACATTTTTCGATTAATTTTGTTTTTCAGAGGATTGAAGACTTTTGCAGAGGAATGTTTCAAATCATGGCCTTGAAACGTGAAAATTTGTACTGAAAGGTCAAGAACAGAATGCACATATTTAATAGTTGTTCTCAAAAGTGAATTTTTTTTCAATTAAACCACGAAACCACCACTAAAAACTCTCAAAGTATGATTAAATCATAATAATGATGGAGTTTTAATCTGCATTTTTTGTTTGCAAGCCTGTTTCATCACCATTAAAATTATCGGCGTAAGTAAAAGTAGCAAAATTGAAAACTTGTCTAGTTCTCAAAACTTTATTCCGTGATACATAAAAAATAAACCTCATCTCTATTAAATGAAATTCGTAATAATATAATCCTTTTGCATCATTAAAACTTAAGCTGATAATTCTCAGGCGTGATATAGCGTATGTATGTATATGTATGCATTAATGGCTACCGAACTGCGCATTAATTTTCATGCATTCCGATGACTCATCAAAAAAATTACAAATCGTTTATGAGGAAATTACGCAAAAACTAAAAACATTTTCGCTACCAGAATAAAACTCGATCAAGTCACTACGAACATTAATTTTTTATGCGTATGTGTAATTTCTTCTCGCCCCAATAGAAAACGTGTAGAAAAATCTATAAAAGATATGCAAAACTTACATAAAAATTCTGTAATAATTAAACGGAGTCAGTACGCATGAAATGAGATTCTTACACTAACCTCCCGACCCACCAACCGAATAAGTGTAACAGAATAATTTACAGATTTTTTTCTCTCTCTCTCTCATTGATGAAAGTGAAACTGGTAATAATAATTGACGATATAAAGTATACACATATCATCACACACACGCAAAAAAAGATTGTTTGAAATTTGAATCTAAATCTAATTGAGTAAATGATAGGCTGCTCAAGAGAAAAATAATAAGTTTTGAGGCAGTCTCTCGTTCGTGATCTGAATAATCCCCTGTAATCTTAATCATACACATTTTTGCTCAGTTACGTGTTATAAATCAAAACTGTTTGAGAATTTGAGAATAATCTTTGGCCTTGTGGCAGGCTGAGAACCTGAGAAGGAAAGAAATATGTGCAAAAAAAACGTTCAGGATTTTGTGGATGAACTCAAGAGCTTCCTCCTTCTTCATTCCTAATGAAATGTGGAGCAGCAATGAACCTCTGAAGGGTTGAAGGAGAGTGCATTGCACGTTCAATTACTGCACTCTTGAGCCGTCGTTAGTTAAGCCCTTCGTCGTCAAAAATTATGCATTTTTTGTGAAAGAGCAGAACGTATTTAAGTATGCAGAAAAAAGCTGTAAGATGTATTTTTGACTGAAAGATTTGCGGAAAAAAATGACGTTTTTGGTTTAAGGGGAGATGGGTGAGTGAGGATATGCACATCAATGAAGTACCTTTTGATTCGGCAAAGTTCATCTAAATAAATATGAGTTATAGTTATGGGATGGATTACAATTACAATTTTGAAGGAGATGTGAGAACTTTCGAGTCAAGTGCGGTGCTTAAGGGGACGGGTTTGTCTGAAATCACTTCCGTTCCTCGGACGCGATTTTGATCAGTGATCAGTGTCTTCATTATGATATTTATGATATGATAATTATGTCAAAATTACAAGATCAAAACCTAAAATGTTGCTACATTTGAGAATTTAATATGATTTAGCCAGAGTGTTGCTGTACAAATTCATAAATTTCATAAATTGCATGTCCTGGCCTGATGTAAGCTTATGATGACTAGATCTGGAGAATTTTTGTCGGTGAAGTGTAAAACAATTATGGAAATGTGATCGCAAAGATAATTGCATATTTAATTTTTTCATCATACAACCTTTTGCACACGCATATATTGGAGTAAATTAGCAACAAACGGATTCAAACGGCGCCAAAAACCCCAACCTTATGTCTATACACCACATTTGATTTTATACATTTTGTCATAATATTTCATAATACAAAGGTAACTTAGACAAAATAGAAAGATTCTCTTGCAAGATACAAGATTTGAATTCGTTTGTATTTTTTCCTTCGCAAATGCTTCGCTACTTTGATTCACTCGCTTCTCAATTTCAATTCAAAATCACGAACTCAAACTCAACCCAACAATATATTTTGTTTGATTGTCCGGAATGCACTTGCACTCGTACCTTAAATCCCTTAATGAATCATACCCTTGCACAAGGTGCAATTTTTAAAAAAAAATTTCTCTCTCTCTCTCTCTCTCTCTTAACTTTTTGGAGCCTTTTGGCAGATACACCGCGTGACTCATATGAAGTCTCTCGAGAGAAAAGTGCATTCAATCTCCAACTCATGTCCGCTGGGAGGGATAATGTTTCGTGTCAACCGTCAACCATCAAGAATAAGTCCCCGTCAACCCTTCTTGAATGAAAGTTCCTCCTCATCTAAATGACCACAGCTACTAACCATTTTGGCACAAGAGTTGATTCAAGTTGTTAGCCCAGTGATGATAATAGGTCTTTGGTCTTTGTGAGCCGATTATACTCATATGAATTCTGGCAATTATCGATATCCTCCTAAATCCCTTTTCCTGCTTTTAAGTGATGATCTAACTTGTATCTAACAATATGCAATCAAATAATTGAAAATGGGAGGATCAGGATATACCAACTAAAATATTATTTTCTCTATCCATCTCTTCTTGATGTCACTCGTCCACTTCATCTCGAACATGGAAAAAGTCACAAGGTCCTTGTTCGTGGCCGTCCGTCCGTCGCACCTTGCAAATTGCATAGATGCTAAATATTATATATTGCTCACGGGCGATTTTCACTTTTTTCGACAGATTGTCACGCGCAAAGAAAAAAAGAGCTCGTGCCCAAAAATGTACTGCATCAGATAAAAAGCTAATTGAGCAATTTCGCATTACGTCAAGTCAACAAGCCACATATCTATGTGAGATTACACACATTTCGTAATTCGTTTCACATTACACCTGAGGTTGAGATTGCTGCTGCTGCTGCTGCTGCTTCTATTGCCTACTACTATACTACACTAAAAATCCATTTCAAGCTTCAATTTGATAATATAATAATTTCCTTGTAAATAGTTGTAGAAATTTTGTACAGATTTCCTTTTCACTTTAATTGACCCTTTCTCGGCCAAAAAATCGTCAAATTAGCCAATTATTGACAAGGCGTTAGCTCCAAGAACAAGTTAATATGTGTATGTGAGTTGGTGAGTTTTTTTATATAAGGAAAAAGGAGAAACCTTTTGAGAATTTGTTTTACTGCCTTATTTAATCATCCCTTAATCTTTAGCAAACAATCGCTTCATTTTCATCATGTTTTTTCTCTCTTCAAACTTTTCCTTATCTTGAGACTTGAGACTTGAGAGATTAGACTCAGGCGGCTCTGTGTTTAGACATGTTCACATGTAAATGAATGTAAAATAGTCTCTCTTGATTCTTTCTTGACAAGCCATTGTTCAGTCCACGGGATGTATTATGAATGAATGCACACACAAATATATATATTTTTTAAATATTATATTTTAAAATAATATCTCCTAATTGAAAACTTGGTTTGTAACGCCTTCCCATCATTCTCTCTCTCTCTTGAACAATCGTCATTAGCGGGAAGGGAAAAAGTCATAAAAAGGATTTAACTAATAAGACATTTTTTTTACTCTTCTTCTTTCTTTTAAGAAAGATGCTGAAGCTGAAGCCCTCGAGTCCTTTTTCTAAGAGTTCAAATGGAATATATTAAAAATATGCATATACTCTCATCTCTATTCAAATTTCGAAATAGTAACGTTTCAACATTCAGCATATATCTATGTATGTATATGTATGTGCTTACACACATCCGTAACTTTTGTTGAAGAAAGCCCCACAAAAGATATTATTTATGCTTCATTAATCCTTGCGAAAAAAAAGTTTTTTTTACGAATTTGCATTTGCATACTATTCCTTTTTCTCAGATTTTTTTATGTGTTTCTTCCCCTCTCTTTTCTCTTTCTGTGACCAACTGGCCGATAAAAAATATAAATGTGTTGTTGTAGTGTTGTAGATTGTGGATGAGCTCTTCTTGTCTCTTTTTTAAATGCTACATGGTCATATGTAAATACATCGTACATCTCCCAAACATGTCATGTCGTACACAAGTATATCCATTGAGCCAGGACTTTTATCATTTAATTTTTTTCTTAACAACCTCTAATAACAGTTTTAAGTCTATTAAGTCACCCACACGTTGGATGTTGGAGGGAAAAAGGCTCTGCATTATGCAGTTGACGATGACGATATGTTCTTTAGTTCTTTAGTATTATTGAGGAAGCTATAAAAATATTATGACCTTTTCATATTTACATGAAATCTCGCCATGTCTTTACCCTTTCAAATCAAAATTTCTGTTGCTGCTTTGTTCTCAAATGCTAATTTCGCCGTGGGGAGAAAAAATTGAGTATTACCTAAAAATAAAAAAGTGACATTAGTCTTCAAGTGTGCACTATAAGATGTTTCCTAACCGCAAGAAAAAATTAATGTAATCGTTATCTCTCTCTCTCTCCAAGTTATGCACGCTTCCATTGTTTAGAAAGCTTTTTTTTGCTTGGCAAAAGTTAATGTCCTCTGGGGCCGTGATGATATGAAAATGATTTCATTTATTTATTTATATATATTCTTCCTCAAGGGAGGAGGATGATGGCACAGGTGAGAGATGCAGTTTACCTCTGGGGCCGTGATGATATGAAAATGATTTCATTTATTTATTTATATATATTCTTCCTCAAGGGAGGAGGATGATGGCACAGGTGAGAGATGAGAGATGCAGTTTGCAGTTTGCAGTCGCATCAAATTGTTTTTTTTCTCGCGATATTATTCCGCGCTATAATGGAGTAATCAAAAAAGTGAGATTGCTATGGCTATGATTGCTCTGGTTGCAAAAATATAATAGTAACGAGCTTGTGAGTGCATATGAGCCATTTTTCTTGGTGACGGGGAACGAATTAAATGATGCTGCAGCTATTTTGAGACGTGCAAAGATCACATTTCATCAGGCATCGGGTGCAGTGCACTCTGTCACTCACTAACGGCGCGATGCACTCATCAACTTGATTTAAATCTATGGCAGGCTGAAAAAGCAAAGTGATGGTGATGGCGATGTGTCGATAGAAGAAATTGTGATTATTTTTAGAGCTGTCGATGAAAGGGAAAATAGTTTGTAGAAATGAAAAGCACATTATCTTGTTTCAGAATATGTGTGTGTGTGTGAGTGTGTGAGTGTGCATATGTAAATTTAATTACTGGGAGGAATATCTGCAGTTCCGATAAATAAATATAGTAAATACATGCTTTTTCTTAAATGCTGGTGAGTTGTGTTCCCTCATTTTTAGGCTTTTTATGGAGCTCCTCTTATCTTTATTGAGGGGTGACATGTTCGCTTTAAAAGCTAAGATGATGCGATCAGGAAACCGGTCATTTAACGAGGAGGAAAATAATTGTATTGATATAGAAAGTTGATTGCTTATGGATCCTGAGAGGAGATTTTTTGGGGAAGAATTTGGGCCGATGTGTGAAATTTAATCTGTTTTTCCTCTTCTCCTAGTGCCTAATTGGCGAGAAAGAGCTCTTTCGCTCTTGCTCTCAGGTTGTACTAGAAGGTGGTTAAAAATAATTAATTTCACCTTTTTAAGTATTTATTACAACAGTTTGCGTGGTATTTGAAAGTTCTACTGAGGAAAACGAGCTAATTTGAGGGGCTGCAAGAGATTTACGACTTTTCAGCAGGAGCGACACGGAGATTTCACTTGATTTGGCATGCAGGTACCCTTATCTAATTTCGAAATTAAATGTATTTCTATTTACACGCAGTCTCCCCCCATCACCTTAAATAAAAATATAATCATCATATACATCAACATAAACTATAAATAAATACACACAAAGAAGAGAAATGGAATTCTGTCGAGTGCAAATCAGATCTTGAATGGTGATAACTTTCATGCCATCTTTATGGCCTATGCAGACGCATGCACTTTCAGTGATGCAAATCAGTAGAAAAAAAATCTTGATGATTTCCTCCACCCGGAGAAATTTAAAAAATCTCGTTTCAAAGCGAAATTTATTTGCTTAGTTAATGGCCTGCAGTGGGTTAGTGGGCAGCAGTGGGGTAGTAATGGCACAATCAGTTTTTAAGATTGTCGTGTTTGTTTTATTTACCGTGTAACTCGCAACACTATGCAATTATATAGATCCTTATCACCATTAATCTCATCGCGCACCAACCACCACCACCATACACCATCAGAATCAGAATCATCATCATCATGACCATTCTCGCCATCCTTCACTCATTTTTCCGTATCATGCAACAAGCTCCGAAAAAGATTTTTTCCACTGATACGGTAAAACTGCTGCAATCAGAAAGAGAGTAGAGAAAAGAAGAAAAAAAAATGTCTGGTCTGGTTTTTCCTTCAGACTGGCACGCATCAGTCCGCAGAAAAAAGGGACAATGTAACCCACTTACCCTAATTGAGGGGTTTTTGCCAGTTGGACGCTATACCTCTTCCTTTGGTCAATAGAAGACATAGGTAGTTCCTCCGAGCAGAGAATGGGGAAGTACGGTAGTTTTTCTGGGCGTCAGAAAAAAGTCTTTAAGTCCTTGTGGGGCTTCATGATACACATATCTTATATTAATATTTTTGCTAAAGTAAATATATATTTTTCTCAGAGAGAATATGTACATATTTATTTGGTCCGTTTAAAGTGAAAATATCCCAAAGTGAGTCAGGGGCGAGGGAATGGCAGGATTCTGGGGAGATCACGTGGAGTCTCACGACTTTTGAAATTGAAATCTGCTGCAGTAGTCGCCACCACACTGCAGACAGCCCTGTTGGGTTGAGGGTTGTAAGGAATGAGTAAAGTGTTAAAGGGCCAAGACCGGAAGTGCCGTCATAACTTAATCTCATACTGCTTACCTTGAATTCCCTTGTAAAGAAGAAGGGTTAAAAAATCCAGCCAATCAAGTGCGCAGTTTTCACTGCTGTAGAGAGCAAATAACAATGATTTTACATGCAAACTATTTTTTTATTGAGCTTTTCACCCATAAAAATGATTCAAACTGAGTCATTCAAAAAAAGAAAAGATTTTGAAGAGAGAAAAAAGTTTTATAGTAGTTGAAACCCAGGAGCCAGACTGCCATTAAGAATATTGACAGGTTATACCAATAATGATTTGATTCGTCTCAAAAAATTGCTGAATACTTCCTGAATTAATTTCATTGAGCTTTTGAGTTTAAACCCTTAGAAAATCGACCTTAATTTGTGGTCGCCCATCACCAATTACCAAATCATGTAAAACAACAAGCCTTTATACCTTTTGATTTCCTCCCTAAAATTTTCAAAAGATGACTATTGACTTATTTAAATCGAACCTTTTTTTCAGGCAGCAACAATAATTTTTTTTTCTCCCATTGTTATGAGTTTTGTGAAGGTGAACTTGATTCTCCCTGTAAATCAAAATGATAGGACCCCTCAAAGTCATAATAAGTTTGACATGATTAGAACAATGAAATGAAGAGGTCTTACCATATTCATGCAGATTCATAGTGGTGACACGTTTTTCTTCAATGGGCTTCATTTTGAAAATAAATTTTTTAAACCAAAACCAAAACATACGTTTTGTACAGAATCGCACCGGCTTTCTGAAACAGCTTTTGGATTTTTGATTGGGCATATTTTCGTAGAGTTATCTAGTGTGAAAAACACACATCAGATCTCTGTACACGACTGGGTATCTCCTTACTTACGAAACGAACAAGGGTTTAGGACTTTTATTCACATATATATAAATTTCTCGTAAAGCGTAAACTTGTCGACATTCAAATTCAAAGTGAAGTTACAATTTCTGAATTATTCTTGTCATTCACTCATTCATTTTCTTGGTCGTTCCCTTCCCTTTTCAGTGGGACCGACACAATGCCTTGATAACGAGTTAACAATCCTGATGATGATGATGATGAGTAATGTGTCTTGTCTTTTTTTTCTTTCTTTATACATATTTGTTTTTTTTTGTTCTGTGTAAGTATACCGTGTGATCATGATCTGAGTTAAAAAGATCTCTCATCATCCCATGAAAATGAAGAACATGTCTTGGGCTAAAACTCTGTCTGAGAGGAGAGCAAAAGCGTAATAATTTTTTAAACATGCACTTTGCTCATTGTCATCAAATCATCATCATAATAATCATTTATATTATTGCTCTTCTTTCTCTCGAGAGGGGGATGACGGTGAGCGTCACATTATTTGCATGTTACATGCAAAACGCATCAACGAAACAGTCAATAAAAATAAAGGGACGGAAAATAGATGTTGAATTGTTGAGCTGTGCGGTGTCAATTGTTGTGTGTATGTGTGTGTGTGTTGGCTGTGCTCATTGTTGTTGCTGTTGGAGGGGAAATGTTTGAGATGTGAATTATGACAGATTTTATGAAGCATTTGGTTAGGTATTTTCGTGTCGTTTTTTCTTCCTTTTCATCAACTAGAGG
>JAHZMY010000487.1:0-12563 GCA_027743915.1 Seira sanloemensis
AACGCGTGCCCTGCACCACTTGTTCCAACACCACCAAGGAAACAAGTTAACCTCCGGGGGCACTAAAATATATATGCCTGTATATAATTCGGTCCAAAAAGTGTCTTAAAAAGTTTTGTACGAGTAATTGGTCAATCTGCCATGGTGATTGATGGATATAATAAGCTAATAAGCAGTTTAACGTTTTTCATCGTAAAAGAAGAAGACTTTTCAACAATTGAGCTGATGATGATGCTCCAGGACTCCACACCAGGGCTCATCATTTTTTTGTACGTACCTATGTACTTGTACTTTTTACTGTTCAAATATGTAGTTGTAAAATCTATACAAAAAATCTATATATTTTACTGTGATACACTCAAACTTTTACAACAGCAGCACAGTAGCGCTACGATATTATTATGTAAAAAATTATATTTGTCGTACTTACGATTGAATAGTTAGTGAAACGAAAGCGTTAACATTTACCTTAGTTAAGTTTAACTGTAGAATGGATCCGGATTCATTTAGCAAGAATGGTTATGTGTTCGCCAAACAAGAAGCTTCTTTGTCGCCGATTTTATTCCATAATTTATTAATTACTTTCAAAATTATGTGTAAAATGTAATTTTGTAACTTTTTTTAGTAGAAACTACTTTTTGGAAAATATATTATTTTTGTGCGTGCCTTAAAAAAGCGGGATTTTATCATCGTTTTTACCTCATTTTTTTGCACATTTGCTCATGTCCAATTAATTGATCTTTTCTGTTTCCGTCATTCATTCGTAGTTCAAGCACATTTTGACTGACGTATTTTTATATTTATAAACTTTTGAGAGTTTGGCATTCTTCAAAATAATGACTTGAGTGGGAGGCGAAGGCGGTTCTGGAAGCATATGTTTATCATCCTGTATTACTGGCAGGAAACTTGTTTTGTCCGCCCTCTGAATTTTAAAATGCTCTTTGGCTTTGGAATTCCGTCAAGGTAACACATTCATTTCAATTATCCATGTTTTTCCTGCAATTCATAAGAGCCTGGAATCAAACTCTGCTCAATAAAAGCCATTCCGAGTACATGTAGTCCAAATCGACTTTTTCCTTTCCTTGGAGCGGATCTTTACTCCAGATAATGAATTTTTTATTGCTCGTTAGTTTTGATCTAATTATGTAGTAAGGAATAACCGGTATTCGCACTACGTGTAATAAGCAATCTCGAATCTGAAGTTAAGCCGCTAATTACCGCTCCAGAGTATAACTTCGTCGCGCCCCCACGGATTCCAGCAGAGAGACGAGTTTATTTTTTGTTTTGTCTACGTAAATGCTTTTTATGTTGGGAATTAGAAGAAGTAGTGTTTCTGTCTGAAACTGAAGTAGCGACACGGGCGACCAACTATCAAGATAATACGTATAGCTTAAAAAGTTATCTTTTGGGAATTAAAAATAACATGTGCTACCTTTCCCTAAGAAGAGCAGCAGAGATTTGTTCAGAATTTGCAATGCTCACATTGCCCCCTACACGTCTGCCAGTCAGCATTTTTTCTCACGCTCTGTGAACAAAAGTGGGTAAATAATAATAAAGGTGCTGCTGTCGTTGCTCATTATTATTACCCCGATTTGGAGGAAAAAATGATGCTCTTGGATGAAAAATATAATTATGTATCATCGCTCATATCAAAATATAATTTTTTAAAAGCATGGGAATAGGTATAGGTCAAATATATATCATATACGTAAATACCTATACTCGTTTATTTGAAGTAAAGAGAGTTTTTACTTTAAATGTGAACACTAACCTCCGCTCACGCAACATCAAAATCAAGATTTTCACTGTAAACAAAATTAATGTTATAATCCTCTTTTTTGAAGGTCTTTGAATCATTTTAGCTGTTTCCATGTACCACGCGCAGCTTCAATTCTGTCAGGTTTGGTGTAGATTTCAAAAGCAACAAGGGATTTATTTACGTCAGAGGAGTTGGACCAGAAAAAAATGATAAAAGGCAAGGCAAGAAATATCGCCAAAAAGTATGGAGTACTGAAAAGCTACTACAACTCAATGATGTATCAGTTGAGGTAATGAAATTAGTTGAAGATCACTTTTTACAAGCTGATAACTGCAATGTTTTAATTGAACAAGCTCATCATCGTGTTCCTCAGAAATGGGAAAATTAAGCCCTCTTCAAAATTATTGAAACCACTTTCGAGAGATTTCTCGAGAAGACTCTGTGCGTCATCTCAACTTTAAAGTACCTTAAGCCTCGGTGAAAAGCCAAAAAGTTGTAAAAATTTATGATGCATTACATGCAACAATTTACATAGACTCATTATAATAAAGAAAATGATAATGGTGCATCTTTGTTCCCTTTGTTACTGAGTAACATCGTTACATCGCTAATATGACGGAAATTTTAACTTAAATAAAAATGCTTAAACGAACATTAGTATTACGCCCGCGACTACACAAATTTTTCTTGGTTATACGCTAACTCTTTCCTCAACTAAATTGCAATTTGCGATCTTGCTTCCAGTCAGTATGATTGGTTGCAGATGGAATCGATTATATTTTCTGGTTTTCCAAACATCTGCAAACAATATTTTGGGAGTTGCTTCTCACATTTTGGTAGAATTAGTCGTTAACCAATCGAACGTAATCTTCTTCAACCTATCACGTTTTATTGTAACAACAACTATTGGTAATAAGTCGTGGGAAGAGAGATCGGTTTAGTTTGTATAAAGCAAACAAATTTATGTAAATTGCTGCATTTACATTATTTTATTGATTCTAAATGAAGATAAGATTAGGAAACGATAATGCAAGAGAAATATTTTTTTAGGATTCAGGTCAGGCAAGACACAAGAACCAAGATTTCGTGCAGGAAAACAAAAAACCTTTATTGAAGGAGCAAATACAACCATAAAACAAATTAGAGTAATGGAAATGACCATTTATTCACACGAATCCAATTTGTAGAAAGATCGTAAAGCTAATTGAAATCAGACCTGAGGTGTCTGTATGAGAAAAAAATTAAAATTCCAATGGCAATGTCAAACTGGAACTTGAAACTGAAAAGACTTGATGTTAGTTCCCATGGACATGTTCATGGCAAGATTTGTCCTTNGAAAGATCGTAAAGCTAATTGAAATCAGACCTGAGGTGTCTGTATGAGAAAAAAATTAAAATTCCAATGGCAATGTCAAACTGGAACTTGAAACTGAAAAGATCTAATGTTAGTTCCCATGGACATGTTCATGCCAAGATTTGTCCTTGCCACACAACGGGAAAATAAAAAAATAACCTACTTATTTAAGATAAGTATTTTGTTTATCCAAATTGAATGTTTCATATTCCCCCGAGGCTGATAGATTCATGTGTGAGGTCTCGACAGTCTCGAGCCCTCCCGTCGGGCTATTTAGCCTACTGCATTAAAAAATTCAAAGTAAATTCATCTGCGTGTAATGTAATTTCTTCATTATCCTTCATTCTAAAATGATTTCATAATGTGAAAACGTGATTAATTCCAACAGGTGAGAATTTTTACCGTAGCAACTCAAGCGGAAAAAATTGCGAGTAAAATGTGAGGAATATAAATTCAATCAGTAAAAACCCATACAGGTATAGCAACAGCTTTTTTCGTGTTGCTTGGATTTTGAAAGGAAAATGGGGTTCAAGGGGCTGCACAATTTTCGGCGGTGGAAAGTACAGAAAAACTTGGTACGTGACTGTAACGCGACCTCTAACATGTCTCCAGATCGCTCCGAAGCAGCCAAGCGTACACAATGCACAATTACCCCTTGATGTATGTACTAAATTAGGTAGATCACTTTGTTTCAGAGATGTGGAGCACATAGTTCTTTAGCACTTTGTGAATTCTGCTAAAGCAAAAGTAACGATTTCCAAAACACCAGTCCACCATTGAATACTTTTGATCCATCATAATAAAAGTATCACAGACTCCTATTAAGCGAGACATGTTTAATGAGTTGAAAATCTTTATGCAATACTAGGTAGGGTTGTAAAATGGCCAGACACGCGGAGTCGAAAATGTCCAAAACGCCTAGACATGTCTAACTACATTTAGTAAGACATTCAGAAGTTTATGCCATATTTTATAATTTCTGGTTTGTATGATGTAAACCACATGTCATTTGATTAATGAAATATGTATCGAATAAATTTCACTAGAGGAAAAAATGCTTTTTTGTTGACTGGAAAGCTATTTCAAGGGAAAATGGCTTGTAGAATATCGGGAAAATACCGATTTGTCAATGAAAAATGTCCGATTGACCATGCTCACACATTTTTGCCAAGTCCAGTCTTTAGTATAGGCACTAGTTGAAACTGTCCAATGTCCAAGGCATTGTCCATGTGTGCAACCTTAATTGTTAATGAAATCTAATAAAGAAACCTGGCAGAAGAACTGGTTTGTTTAGTCTTTTGCACAATTTTTTGGAGATTCTACGTGTAATAGCTAATCTTGTTGTGCTTCGCTGCAACGACAATGCAGTCATCTCAATAATGAGATAAGGCTGAAAAAGCACATTTGGCCATCTTTTCTCCAGACATGCAGCAATTTCTTTTGTTTAAAAGGAGACTTGTGTTGCAACTTTGCACAAAAATAAAAATGACACAATTCTTCGCTTGTCGCTATTTCTTCACTTGGTGACAAATGACACGTTCATATACCCAGTGATAGTTTACGTAAGACTTCCGCCCAGGCAACTGTGCGAGATAGCAGCTGCGTAGCCGTAAAATTACCACGACAATGATGATCGTGTAATTGTGGGTTTATAGCAACAAAGAGTACAACTAGCCTAAAGGGAGGGTCATACTGTAGTTAAATTTAGGTATACCTTTTGTCTCAAAATTACAAAAACGAATCAAAAGAGGCTCGTCCAGCGACTATGCAAGGCGAGCCACATCGTTATTATCATATCATCATTTCTTGTTCTTCACGGACTCTTTTGTCAGAGGAATGAAGATGTGCAAAAATCTGTCAACGGTCTTACCACAAACAAGCCACCTTTAATACCTACATTAATTTTTGATTAAATTACCAAGTCCACCTCAGATTTGGCTTCAGTCATCGATTCGCTCTGCCACTGGATATTTCAAATCTTCAAGTCGGACAAGCTGTGTGAGATTGCAAAATGACAAAAGCCGTTGTTCTCGCTTTTTTGTTGGGTTCGGCGGTGGCCATCTCAATGGCTGCCTCAATTGGGAAGAGGGAAACCAAGGAAGTGACCCGACCAGAAGCTCCACTTCTCCAAGATTGCGAAGAGCCAGGTTTGAACTTATTCTAATTACTCTGTCAACTTGACAACAATTTGCTCCCTTGATTTTTTATTCGTCATTAACTATTTTGTGTCATTAGGAGAGAACCGTGAAAACTGTTTCCTCACGGACCCAGCCAACTTGGAGATTTTCCAGGAACATCTTGTTGAAGTCCAGCAATGGGAAACGGCTAATCCAGAAGCTGCTAAAGAGTTTAACGAGAAGAACCCTGCTGCCAAGAAGGAAGAGCAAGAGCAGCTTGGACAATTGGAGAAATTTGCAAAAGTCCACGAGTAGCCGATGAAAGGACCAAACTCCTTGGAAACTATTCAATTACGGATTACATCATTTTTATTACACAGCAGCATTATTTAAGTTAATGAAACACATCTCAGCACTTGTCTATAATACATAATAATAGAATAAATTCATTATATTGCACATAAATAGATAATGCAACTCTTGTTTTCCTTGATCACATGTGGATAGTACATTTTCTTTTGAAAGATAAATCGCTAATCGTTTTCTTGAAAAAAAAACCACCAACGGACAATTAATGCACCTACTCTAAGGGAATGGCTTATAATGAGGGATCGCGTAACAATTTTCATATTTATTTATTAGAAGTAAGCAAAAATCAAGAAATTCCACATCAGAATAAATGGTTGCCATTCCAACTCAACAAATCCTTTACATGTCCCACATTTTTTCATGCGTCGGTCTGAGCGAGTCGTAAAAAATGCAAATGTAGACATATCTCAGGCTTCTCATCATCTTACTTCTGTGTAAGGTGGTTCGTCGTACTAATAGAGTGCTGCAGCTGCAAAAAAAACACGAAACTTTTTTTATCAGAAAATTACATGTTCTTTGCAAGTCGGAATATTCCAGTTTAAAAGAGCCTCTATTTAACTGCTAATAAAACATGATGAAACAAAAGAAACATTTTGTTACTACAAAAGGGATTCATAACCCGTGAAATTATGATGTTTGAAATTACTCCATCTTTTTCCTTATGGATAGACGCAAGAAATTCGGAATATTATAAAAATGGATTTTTCTTCGATTGTGATGATGATGTACCTAGAAAATGCCATTGGAAGCAAGGAAAATGGGAGATGTGAAATGATGCTAGGTGCAATTCGGAGAACATGTATTAGCTTATCGCAGCATCATATCATAATTGCACCTTTTGCATTCAAATGTGACTAGAAATTATTAAATGTCTTGAAAAATGCAAGGATCAATTATCGAACGTTTCGCGAGATACATGTGAAGATCGGTTTTACTCATATCTTGACTTTTGCCCTTTGAAAGTTGTACTCGCAAAGTAATATATTCATTTTCCACAATAATTTGCTGATGTGGATGGATGGCTGAGATAGCAAGACGCAAAAATTCGACACATTTTTATCCACCCAAATGACTTTTAGTCTGCATCTCGTGGGAAATAAACTGAGCTCTCTATTTTGACTTTTTCATGTCCTCCAAATTTGCTTCGCCCGCGAGAAAAAAGCTCGAGTAATCTGAAAGTGAGTGAGCATGGAATACAACTTTGTTTTAAAGCATTTGTGTAGGAAGTTCAAGGATATTTCGAAAGACTCCTAAAAATTGCTTTTTAAAATGCTACAATCCAATCGGAACGAAGCGCACACACGCATAACATATTTTTGAAACCGAATAATGCATTCATCTGGTAATCAAAGGAATAGTTCAACACGTGCTTTTGTCTGGCCTGATTCACCCAGAGCTGGCATTTTAACAAGGCTTTTTTTGTTAATCCAGGAAGCACCACGAAAACGGAAGTGAGGTGAAACCTGAGTCTACGGAACACAATACTACCACTGCTACTACGTCTCACTCCTCCAACTCGAGGCAAATGCAAATACACACTATGTCTCTCGCCTAAATATAGTCCTTTCTTTCCATAAGTAATAAGCACAAAGCACAACCGCGCTTGAGTAAAAACTGTGTAGCAAAAGAGCATATTTTTTGCATTAATAATACAAAGCTACAAATTCGCCACAAAAAAGAAAGAAAGAATCTATTTTGTCTCAACATTCGTGTCGAGAAATTTGGTTCGGCACTTGACGGCAAAACGAGAGGAAGCACGCACATAAAAAAGCTTCTTGGGTGAAATGCCATTCCACAACACTTGACGAAGTTCGGAACAGTTACATCAGCCAAGAAAGAAGAGAGAATCTGTGAATGGAAAGTAATGCATGAACTAGCTCACTCACTCAAATTGCATTTACTCCTCTCCCAAAAGCCCCGAGTATGCCTTTATGTCTCACAGACACATAAAAAATCCATATAGGATGTATTGGGAAACGTACGTCCTCGCAGACAGCTTTCACTATGGAGGCAGCCTTGAGTAAAGCAAAGCACATTTACTCACTACTTTTCCACTAAATATTTCATCATTTTTCTTTTAAAGGGGACTCAGTCGCGTATTTGCATAGTAGACAAGACAGAGAGTTCAGTTGGAGAACACATGTTCCACTTGAGTCATTACAAGCTTTGGCCAAAGAACGTTTTCTTCCCAGTTACTGTCAACCGAACGACGTAACCTTGCATGCCTCGTTTAAATGAGGATTTAGCGTGAGAATCTGAAATATCGCTCAAGTGTCTCTCCTCTCTCTCTCTCTGGAGAAGTTGTACATTAATCTCCATCGACTCTTATAGCCAAATACGCTTTGATGGTTGGTGGTTACATTTGAGTAGAAAGTATGCTAATGCATAAGTGAAAAGGACGGATTTTTGTGGAGTCTTATATATTCAATCACTGAAGGTGGCCCGAGTGGATCACGAGGCTTCTCGTGGTGGTTTGAAATAAGAGCCTTTTCCTTAACAAGTTTTTTTTCTTCGCAGTAGCAGTTAGTGTCTGTTGTGATTTAGACGAAGCTGTGATATACTTATTTAAAATACAAAATGGAACATGTCTAGTCTGAAAAGCTGAGATCTTTGTAGTTTCCTGAAAGAAGCCATTGTAATATTACCTAGTGAGTTGTAGCTGAAGTTTTTTCCAGGCAACATGGATACCGATCCGGTTCTCGAGGGCATCATGGCCCAGCTTGGTAAGACGGACTTTTAAGTAATTTTACGTTTTTAAAGACGTCACTTTATTGGCTCCAACTGATTAGCTGAGTAATGACGCATGATTGGTAATTGGTAATTACATATTGACGAACAATGCCAATACTAAAAGTCTTATTACATTTTTTCATTCCGATTCATTGATTCATTACGCGTGTTTCCCATTTTTGTTCTCATCTTGAGTCGTAAAATACGGCAAATCAATAAAGCTCAAGTTCCCAATTACCCCTGTCACCAGCATTCTTCCTTGTTCCGTTCCATGAGTTCCCTGAACTTTCATATTGGCCGACGTACGCTTTTCTTGAAGCATGTGTAGTTTTACTAGGAATGAAATATCGGACTTTTTTTTGTTTTTGCCAAAATTTACATGACTCATTGGAATGACAGATGGGACTGTATCTACAGAAGATAAAGCATACAACAAATTTGCAGAGTGTACTTACACTTGAGACTAGATTTTATAAAAAAAATACACGAGTTTATTGTCATTTTAATATAGCATACAGCATCCAATGTGGAGAAGTATGAGATTTTGTCGTACTTTTATCAAGACGGAGTCATTATCGAAAATATGCATAAAATGTAAAAGACACATAGGTACATAGGTATGTATGTACGAATAGTGGTGAGTAGAAAATCTTTTGGCTCCAGTTATTTGGACTTGTATATGGAGCAAAAGGAAGTACTTGTATACCGCAGTGAGCTTAAGAAGGAAATGGAGTTGAATGAGTGTGAGAAAGGTCCGACCAAACTGGTTTTTTCCGGTTTCACAGATTTGCATTCTCTGCAATATAGGCTGAGATAGTGCCAAAATGGATTTATGCGGCTGTCATAAGTCCGAAAGTCAACAAACTGCGTAGTAAGCACGCGTGTAAATGGCAGGTGTCCCTCCCTTTTGTAAATTTGCCGACATGAAAGGATTTTGGATATGAATGATATCTTTGTCTCCGGAAGGAAATGATGGAAATATGGAGGTGAAATTGATGGGGATTGTTTCGCATTAGGCCTATTAGATTAAACAAACATTGCATAGTTTTCATAGAGCTGTTTAAGAAGAAACATGGTGATAGATTAATTTAAGTGCATGGCAAAATGAAAATGTAAACTAAAATGGTATGCAATTTATTATATTTCAGGAGACTGGGGAAAATATCAATTTCGCCAACATGTTTATCACATTCTCGCAGGTATTTTTGATATTCTAATCATTAAAGCAGTCTAGTAATATGTCAAATATGCTTACAAAAATCTTGTTTTAATACAATTCAATCAGAACACTAGCTTATCATGCCTCTTTCGCAGTGCGTTCTGATTTAATGCTTAAACCCATTCTACAAGTTGCTAGTTACTTTAAAAACTTCATGGTTCAATTTTCTTATGAAATGCTCTATATTTCAGCTTTTCTAGCTGGAATGCACATGTTGTCGTTGACCATGGTCGCTCCTACCCCAAACCACAGGTTTGTGCTAATTCATCATTAAACCGCGTGGGAGAACATGAGACTCTCTGACTTTGTAAACACGAGAGAAATTGAGTAAATAATGAGATGATAAAATCCTTATGTACGAAGAAGTTGTTTGTCGTGACGTGTGTACCAACTGAGCCTTCCCAGACCATCCGTTTTATTCATTGTCAGTTCACACTTTCTCTCTTTTTGGAATCTTTGAAATTTTAATGGTCGCATGTCTTTTTATCCACGTTTCTTTATGCTCATGGAAATACAAGCTAATGATGGGCTTTTTAAGAAATCGATTAGAAATTAGCCGATCGATATTTTATTGCGTGAACAAAAAGGGGAAATTGAGTTGAAGCTACACTTTTAGAACTGTAGTGGGAAAAATTTACAAAAGAGTTCATTGTGTCCACATGTAAAAGTTCTTGGGTCTATCCTGTTATCTGGTTACATGAAATGGTCCCGTGGAGAATGAAAATGTTTTGGGAAGAGGCAAATTGCATTTTTAATGATCTTTGCTTTTATCTATGAGAAAGCTTAGCATTCATGCCTTTGTAATTACAGGTGTTATATTGAAGAAGTGGATGGGCTAAATTCTTCCGGGGGAGGTGGTACTTTTGAGGTGGAGCAACTGCGGCCTTTCATCCCAATAAAAGACGACCATCAAGTGGAAAGCTGCCTCAAATTTGACGACGAGGGGAATGGCACAACGACGACTTGCGGTTCACTTGGCTACGTTTATGACACCACATATCAAGAACAGTCCAAAGTTTTCACTGTAATTGCGAATATTCAAAAACTAAAAACGGGAAATAACTTTTGGCAAAATGCTTACGTTTTGTATACTTTATTTAAATTAATAGTGGGACTTGGTGTGCGATCAGAGATATTGGAGAGCCTTACTTCAAAGCTTTTATATGGGAGGTGTACTACTTGGGGCTCTGATTCTAGGGCCAATGGCTGACAAGTGAGTTAGCATTACGCCAATGGTTCTTAATAATGATGCAAATAACCATAATGCCCTGCTGACGTAAGCTTTGCCTGTTTTAATGACATGTAGATATGGTCGGAAGACAATTTTTTACATCTCCGGAATAATCCAGCTCGTAGCAGGATTGGGTTGTGCATTTGTCACAAACTTTCAACTCTACTGTTTCATGCTGCTGGTTTATGGGTGTTTTGGGAGTGGTGGCGCCTATGTCACCGGATTCGTTCTGAGTAAGTACAGATACCTCAATAAACCCTACTCATGTTCGTACAAGCGGAAATTAAAATTAGTCTGAAGCACACATGAATGAACTTTTATTGCTTTTACTCTTTACGAAGCAATAGACGTTAGAAAGAAAAATATTAGCATTTTTTGATCGATGAATTCACAATTTTTTATTTCTTTGTCGCTGCACTACTTTCTGGACTCTTTACTCAATTTTCATGCTTCCCTTTCTGGAACTTTCTAACTCTCCTTTTGCTTTTCTTCACTAATATCTAATCATAATTTTTTATTTAATCCATGAAATCAAAATGTCATGCGTAGCATTTGGATGGCTCATTTTTGTGCTTTGCATGTGCTCTCTTGGAAATAAGCAATGGAACTGGTCGGCCCTACAAGGAGAACTCTATGTGGTGAGCTGTAAATAAAATTTGACTTTCACCGTTTTCGAGAGATTATCTGTAAAACGACATGTAACATAAGTCTTATGAATTGCAGGAACTGCCTTCAGCGCAGCGTTTGCTTTAGGCGTGATGGTATTTAATTCAGTTTAATCAATTTTTATACATCATCAAAATTCATTCATACTGAACAATTTATTTCTGAATCTTATTAGTTGGATGCTGTTTGGGGCTATATGATAAAGGTTAGCAAATAAAATTGGCTATAGATCATTCTTAAATCTTAGAAAAATTGTAACAGATTTGATTTTAAAAAATCAGAATATCACGGTCTTGCAAGCCGTTTTGGCTCTACATAGCCTTTGCTTGGTTGGACATTGGTTTTTGGTCGACGAGTCTATTCGATGGTTATGGGGTCAAGGAAGGAGGAAGGAAGGTAACTTATTCACTTTACCCCAACAATTTCTCATTTTCATCTACTTGAACTGCACTGGACGCACTTTTTTGCAGCAATGCAAATCGCGGAGAAAGCAGCGCAGACAAACGGAGTTCGCTTTGATGACAAGGTAGAACTCAAAGGGTTCGAGAGTCAATCTGAGGACATGGTTAATGAAAATGGAGAGGGTCCGTCATATGGTATCTCCGACCTTTTCAAAACTACAAATCTCCGCCGTCGAACTTTAAACGTGGCTTTTAACTGGTTTAGCAACAGTCTTGTCTACTATGGTAATTGAATGAAATCGTTACTAGCTGTGATTTGGGCAAATACATAAAAGATGGGAATATATGCACGTATGTTTGTATGTTGTGCCTAATTACAATTTGCAGGGTTATCGCTGAATACTGGAAATCTTGTGGGAAATCCTTTTCTCATGCTCTTCCTCATCGGACTGGCAGAGTTGCCTGGATATCTTCTAGTCATCACTTTGGTTGACATCACGGGCAGAAGGTGCCTTTGCTCGTTTCTCATGTTTATCGGTGGATTTGCCTGCATCGCCGTTGCATTTATTCCTAAAGGTAGTCACTCGTTCAAATTATTCCTACAAGTTCAAAATTAATTAAACTAACACAAATGAGTTTGTAGAAGTGAGTGAACTAAAATTGAATTATTCTCATTTTTTTGCTTTCTCTTGACGTAGCTGACGGTTAGTTATAGCTG
>JAHZMY010000488.1:0-13588 GCA_027743915.1 Seira sanloemensis
GTCCCTATTGCAAAATCCGCGAGTGGATCCAAATGTGGATCACAAAACGATCGCTTTTGCTCACATTCTAAAATATTTTTTGGAAAGATTCTGCATCAGAGGAGTATTAATATTAATCGGGGAATATTATGCATGCAGTCATCCATGAGATTGGAAACTAGCGTGTCTCCATAGAAAAGGTAGGTGCTCGCATCACACAAGGAAGGATTATCTCGTCGTCGGCATCTGTACTTACTCATCCAAGTTGTTGGCAGCTCGTGCCTCACAATCGTTTGCTCACACCTCACTTGCCACACATAATGGAGACATTATTATAGGCATGTCGACTTTGGTGTCCCTACTCTCGTAATTTCTTTTGAGAAGGAACTCGCTGATTTAACTCCCAAGGACATAGTACAATTCATTTAAGATTGGATGGAGCTGAGAAACGTGCTCTTCAAAATGCCTCTGTGCCATACATTTTGTGCAGAATATTATTATCTAAATGATCTATGGCACAAATGATTCTGCCACACAAAGAAAAAGTAATGATGAGCAAGTGCAATAATATTCCTGGAAAATACGACATGGAGTTCTGTCAATATTTCTATTCCTAAATTCGCACTTACATTTTAGATTAAATCCTAGTACATACATATACTATTTTTGTCAATTAATTATAGAATCACAGAGAAATTCTGAAGATTAGCTCGTGTAACGTCTGGAATTTATGTTGTTAATTTTAAGCTAAACTTTTCAATTAGATTTTATCAACACTGGGCATAATAAAAGTGACTCACTGTGGCCATCCTTCAAAAGTGGAGACCGCAAAAAGGGTGAGCATGGCTTTGCCAACGTCGTCGAAGTTGAAGTCACTATTTTGCCATTCTCTCCTCACAGCGACGGGCTTTGTAATGTCATTGTCATCGTAGAAAATGTAATNCAATTAGATTTTATCAACACTGGGCATAATAAAAGTGACTCACTGTGGCCATCCTTCAAAAGTGGAGACCGCAAAAAGGGTGAGCATGGCTTTGCCAACGTCGTCGAAGTTGAAGTCACTATTTTGCCATTCTCTCCTCACAGCGACGGGCTTTGTAATGTCATTGTCATCGTAGAAAATGTAATCTCCACTGAAAAAAAGTAGAGAAATGGAATCATACGAATGTACGTATGTATATGTGTCAACAACAACACGGAGTATCTACGTTTCCATTTTCCAACTTGTAATCAAAGTAAATGCCAAATAAGACCTGTTACGTACCGGCATCTATCCTCTGATATCTTTGATTGATCATTGCAGGAAAAAAGTTTTCCCTAGAAAGTTAAATTTAAAAGTCATGACTTTTATTTGAATTCACAAAGGCAGACAAAAAGAGGAGTGGCTTGAGACTTTGCTCCACTAATAAATATACTATACCTTGAAAAGCTGGACTCCGATGACGGCGAACATGAACTGAAGAAGGCAAGTCACGAGGACAATGTTTCCGATTGTCTTAACGGCGACAAATCATGCATTGCACGACATGCTATGATAATGATTTCAGTGTTTATAAGTATTATAAAGATCCTAGTCAATCCATGTCAATTTTTGGACTTTTTATTTGCAAAAAAGTCATGCATACCTTCAGCCCCTTGGCGCGGTTGATGGCTCGGAGAGGCCTTAGCACTCTCAAAACCCTCAATATTTTGACAACGGAAATGGTCCCAGAGCTGAAAAAGAGAGTGTGTTTGAATTAGTTGAATATCTCGTGGAAATAGGAGCATTGTCCATGGAATAGTACGTAAGAGGCATTACAGAACTCTACTCTATAGCCAAATTTTTTCTTGCATTCGAGATCATACGGATTCACTAGAAACAATGTGCGTACTTATGAAAAATACCAATACGATATAATAGATAAGGCTCATTCACATGTATTTTATCTGTACTAGCTAATATTCAGCGAAGTATTACGGATTAGGCCTAACTACCAAATTAGAGCAGTTACAATTAGTAGGAGAAAGCAAACCTTCAGCTTTGTATAATAAGTTTAAATGCATTCAAGTTTTGTACAGCTTTTAAATGAAGCTTGCAAAGATATCATTTTACAACAATTATACATATTTACATATTATATAAAATACTACAGAGATAACTGACTGATTGGCTAAGTTTATATGTTACATTAGAAGTTACATTGGAGAATATCAGGCGCATTTTCAATATTTGTATGTTTTAGAATATTTATGTGAGGTAGTCATCCCATTCACAAAGAAATCAAGTGAGTGTGTAGTCAACATTTGCGATTGATTAATTTAGTTGATTGAGAGACAGGTTAGACATGTCATTTCCAATGCAGATGGTAGCAACAGGATTTTGGTAGCCAACAGTAAAGATAGCCCTTTTTGTCAATGCAAAGATATCATTTTACAACAATTATACATATTTACATATTATATAAAATACTACAGATATAACTGACTGATTGGCTAAGTTTATATGTTACAAAAGTTACATTAGAGAATATCAGGCGCATTTTCAATATTTGTATGTTATAGAATATTTATGTGACGTAGTCATCCCATTCACAAAGAAATCAAGTGAGTGTGTAGTCAACATTTGCGATTGATTAATTTAGTTGATTGAGAGACAGGTTAGACATGTCATTTCCAATGCAGATGACAGCAACAGGCTTTTGGTAACCAACAGTAAAGATAGCCCTTTTTGTCACCAAGTTCCGTCTTTTTTGTTTAATATTGTTTCCATCTTTGATTCCAACTTGTGTCAGTTGAAAAAAATTAATTTCACACGATAGCTATGGAACTACTTTACAAAAAGTTATATTCACACATGTAAATTTAATAGAAGGAAATGTTTATCTTCAAGCATTTTCTTAGACAAGAAGGCGACCAAGGTTCTCAAGGTCACCTTTACTAGTTAGTCTACCCAAATGCACATTTTTACCAACGCAAGATTTTTAAACAACAAAAGGTTTAAGAAAATAAAAAGCAAATTTCTTTTTATCCTTTTCGTGTGCAACGTAATTAATTAATTTTTCTCGCATTTCAAACATTTTTTGATAAAATACATAATAATGTGACTGGTGAAGTGAAGCGTGAGGTGTAGCGATTGCATTCATTGTTCATATTATCTCGTTTGAAAGTGTGTTAACGTGCAAAAGTGTGTTATGGAATTCCCATGTTTTATTACCATATTGCATAACATTAACTCAGAAATAATATTTAAACATAAATACATTTATACAAAAAAAGAAGGAGGCGGGGAGTGGGGGTGAAGAGGGATGAGTGGGGAAGAAAGGAATGTTGTGGCGGTGCTCTAAATTTAGTGATGGTGGTGACTGGCATAGATTCTTGTTGGTTTGTGAGTGGTGAGAGTAAAAAGTGAAGTTGATCAGACATTCAAGTTTTTGAGAAATCATAGATACAAAAAAGGCATTTCATATGCTCAACATTGCATTGCGTATTGTGTCTGTGCTTCACAGTATTATATTATTTACACATGTATTTACAGAATCAATAAATTAAATAACACAAAGAAGAACGATTTTTGGCTTTTTTGTGTATATAAAATTTTCTTACAAATCGTGGGATTGAGATCTGGCGAAAGTGGTAATGCAAAAGTTGGAATCCTTTCTTAACACCCCGCCTAGAATCGACTCACACAGAAGCTTAATGAAACTTCTGAAACGTCCAAAATTCCGAACAAATTCATTGGTCTCGTTTTCATAAGTATGTTACAAAAGTCATGATGCATCATATCAAAAGAAGTCGATGTGCGTGAATATAAGTAAATACATACAATGATGATAAATGATGATAATTCGTGTTTTTCCTCTCTTCATGTAATTTTAGAAGAAAACATAAACAAATTTTTGAATGTTGATATGCATTCTGTTACGTTATTAGTTTGAATGGTCTCCCTCGAACAACATTCTGAAACTTGTGGAGGCAGTCCGAAAAAGGAATGTAAGTATACAAGCGCGTTTTGAATTGGTTAATTAAGGATGTTAATTTTGAGTTAGATTGAAAGCGAAACCAAATTAATTCGCAACTGTTTCCAGCCTATGTACATATCTTTTTACATAAGGGAACTAAACAGAACGTGATTATGCGAAGTAAGTTGACAACAGAATCTTGTTCTTGTTATTGCCAAAAGCCATACGAAATGGGAACGAAATGAAAATGGAAAAATATATATAGAAACTTGATGTGATGACGAATTAAAAGAGAAAGTTTGCCCAACTTTCTTCAAATTTCAAATTAACTCATTCTTGAGATTTCATCGAAAAAAATCACTTTTCTTCAAATCAGGTTAAAAACTGTTTATATAGACTTCTGTTATTCTCAAGTGTATAGCATGGTACTCATGTATGCGCATATTAGATC
This sequence comes from Seira sanloemensis, assembly GCA_027743915.1. Taxonomy (NCBI): domain Eukaryota; kingdom Metazoa; phylum Arthropoda; class Collembola; order Entomobryomorpha; family Entomobryidae; genus Seira; species Seira sanloemensis. The sequence continues at coordinate 4,369 of JAHZMY010000488.1, forward strand.
GAATGTAATTACGAGAGAAAATAGAAAAGAAATGAATGGCAACTGAGAAGCAAGCTCACCTCCATCCAAAGGACACGAGTGAGACGCAGACGACAAGGAGGTCAAGTAAATTAAAGGCTGATCTGCAGAAAGCACCTTCATGAAGCACAAATCCGAAAGAGATCATCTTGAGACAGATCTCGATGGTGAAGACCGTCGTGAAGAAGTAGTCAAACTTGTTCAGTATCTGCAATTCACATGTAAGGAGATTCCAGTCATAGCAGAAGGCAATTTTGCTACTTTTCCCACAAAAATAAGCAGGTAGTTTGATTCCACTTTTCGTTTCCAATAGCATGATCTATACTCGAAATTTGTCTCACCATATTTCTCTCCGATCGTTCGTAGAGCGGGTCTTCACACGCGAGCATGGCGGAAGAGATGAGAATACAAACGAGAATGACGTTCCCAAACATGCTGTGGTTGACGAACCAGTAGCAAAAGACACGAAACCTGTACACATATTTAACAATATTATTATGCATGTCGGAAATTAATCCGAATTTCGGATGACACCAGATTCTTCGCGGGGAGCAGTAAAAGAGCAGCCTTTGGTTTTCTCATTACACAACGCTGAATGTAAAGGATGTGTGTACCTGTTCGTGTGGGAAAAAATAAAGAAGCTGCTAGCCTTCGGCAGAGGTTTCACTTTCACGCTTGACTTCACTTCCGACAGGCGACGGGGGCGAGCGCCAGACTTGGGTTGACCATCTTCCTCATCGTACTCGACAGCGTCTTCGTCCTCGTCCTCGGCTTCATCTGAGAGTGGTAAAAACAAGAGATGCAGCTCATCGACTACTAATTCTAATACAATAAATAGGCCTGGATGCAATTTGCAATCAAATAAATGGCCTTTGGAACAAATAGTAATTTCCCTGTTCTATCACCACCACCATCATCATCATCGTTCTCATCGCCTTTGGCATCCTTCCAAAACCCATATTTTAAGCGAAAGCCACACAGTGAGCACAAGACACAAAGTGTGTAGTGGAGACACACAAAAATTTTGCGACATTCGTGTAGCCATGCAAGACATACATATACGTTGTCTCGTTATTAAATGAAATCGTGAAATTTTTCACTAGAATCTGTACCTTCCGCGGCTTTGCTGCCTTCGTAATCCTCATTCTCCGTGTCGAAACTGGACTGATGCTCCACAGGCTCGGGTTGCACTCTAGTCAACAAAGACACAAAATTAATATTTTCTTCATTTTTTTGCCGTCGGTGAAAGCAGAGGCAGGAAGTACAATAATTAAAACAAAGCTGAAGCTCTGACTGCAGCACACAAAGTCCAATTCAATCGGATAGTAAAATATTTAACTATTTTCTCATATTTTAACTTGCGTCTGAAAGAAACGCCAACTCTACTTTGTTTTTGACGGAGGACGGCTCAGGGAAACTCTGTCTTTTGAGGAAGTGCAAATACTAAAGCTTTATAGAGGTAATGCAATTAACTCGGCGCCAGCCTCTCTCCATCATCTTCCTTTGGGGAGGAAGAAGCCAGAGCAACTTTGTTACAGCTGCATGCTCCTCATACTTTTTGCACGTAAATACCTATGTATAATAGCATCCCGCTGCACACACGGTAGCAGTTGACATTGGCCTCCTTTATTTGGGTAATAATTGATTTTGGAAGGAAGAGAAACGGTACAGAACGGATTAATTATTTTAGACGACCTCTGTCAATATCCCATTACCCCGTTAATGTTGAACCTTGAGCGTCGAAAAGCGATCTAATGAACTTGTTCCTTGGGATATGAAGGGTGCCCGTTTCCCCTTCCATCTCGTATCTCCCGCTTCCCGAACCACTCTTCCCTCTGAATAATTACAGATTTGGCGAGCGTCCCACTTTTCAAAATGGGATATTCTCCAGAGAGAGGGGGAGAGAAGGCCATATATTTTTGCCCCTTTGACAAGATGAACATGTCCAAGCTAACTTATAGCCAATTATTAATACCATTGGTATCATCCTACAACTCTGTCTATACGCTCTTCCCTATAAATTTCTTAAATGGGACTATGAACAATTTGTCTTCCAAAAAAAAGGAAAATAATCCTTGAGATCCTCTGAATCTTTTAAAATCAGCGTGGAATGCGAGCAAAGCCGAGTTGCGAAATAGAAATAATATTTATCTCTTCGCCATCCCATTTGGAACAGGAAGAGAGGCTAAAGGTCTGCCAAAATATATCAATATCAATAAGGCGAGTAGGGAAATACAAAGGAAATGGAACGAGTTTATCTGACATTAGGAATTTTTCCTTCAGCTCATGGCTTACACTTAGAGAGAGATAGAGAATCGCTCTTTCGAAGTGATATAGTGAAGATATCAGGAAATTGAATGTTGCGAAAATTATCGTCTTCAAAACTTGATTCCTCCTATTCCCATCAACGACGATTTGGAAATCTTCATTACAAATTGGCATCAACCCCATCAATATTTTACATAATGACAAAGGGAAAACGCGTAAGTGCACAAGAACTCGCCAATTCATCATCTTGTCAACAAAGGAAAGGCTGCAAAAAACGTGAAAGTTGATGATGGGAAACGAGAGAGGCCTCATTTGTCTCTGAGCATACTGTGAGCGTTCCAAGTCGCCCCACTCCAATCTCCAGCCATCATCCTTACTTTTTTTTATCAATCACGTGCTTCTTTTGCTTTCCCCGTTTCCAATTAAACTGGAGGAGTTTCCGCCTTTTAATAAACGTGCATTAGTAGAAATGCCCAGCCTGCACGTGACCCTGTCCTCGTTGGAAACGTTTGGAATTCCGGGAAACGCAAACTCGCACAAGGATGGTGAGGCAGATGAACCAGGTTTTTTTTAAATTACGATAGGATCAAACTGTGCAAAAACAAAATGTTATCAACAAAGAAACCATTCTTTATTTTATATTATGTGTAGGGTAGCTAAAAAGTGATTTAACGTGAATTCATTTTCACTGCCACTTTTTATTACACAAACTTTAAATTTGAAGGGTTGCACCCTGAATTTATCCCGCAAGTCTAATCAAAATTAGGGGTTCAGTGGGGCTCATCTCATGGTTTCGCAAATTGCATGCTGAGACCAGAAAAAAACCTCTTCGGGGTCGCAGCTTAAGAAATTACATACTTAAATACTTTAGCCTATTCACTTGCAAGGGTATATACATATGTCTAAAGTATTTGTAATACATACGTTGTACAGATATCTACGAATAACAAAGTAAGAGCAAGTTGTCAAACTTTCGAGATAAAGGAAAGATGCATGGATGTTTTCTCCACAGTGAAAGCTAGACGCAGAGAACTATATATTTCCGGTAAGATGGTAGAGAAAGAGAGTTTTGGGGCCGGATTGGGGCCAATGCAATCGTATGTCCTGCAACAGCACATTTCAAACTCCATTTATTCATGTTTATCTGACATCGGCCGATACGTACCTACGCGAGTTTCATGTTGCTCAGTGACCTACGAGCGTACGATCCCCAATACCGGAATCTTTTGAGTAAATACTAAGTGAAAAGTAGATTGCGCTGCAGGAGAAAAAAGTTTTTGTGTTTTTTCCCTCCGAGTTTCATCCCACTTTACTTTTACTGCTTACTCTTATCATCTGAAGGGAGTGGAACGAGAGACGACCGTTGAAACACGCAATGATGCTTTCAATAATACTACGTGTGTGGAAATGCTTGGGAGCCGTTGAGTGGCCACAAAGGAAGCCTATTTCTTATATATCAACGGCATTTCGGTGGCTCGACAGATTGTCTGTCTCTTCCAGCTAACATTTGACTCATGCACAACCTTATCTGCAGCTTAGAGCCAAACGATTTAAGTTGTCTCGTAGACTTTTTGGCGACATTTTTGAAATAGTTTTCACGCTTTTGTTCGGCCCGTTATAAAAAACCAATGATTTTATTTTTAATTACGTGTGAATTATGGTTGATGCAAATTTTTGTAAAAACCATTTTGCATAAGCACTACTGGTAGTTGGCGAGGTCATATTTTGAATCATTTAGCATAAAGGTTTCGACAAAGGCTTCGTTTCCGTCTGACTTTGTTCCACGGCTATCTAGTTTAAAAAATAGCCAAAATTATGCACATACTTAAATATGAAAATAGTACAAATGAAAATAAAGTAACGTTTACGACATACGTGACAATTTATCATTTTACTTGTTTTTTTACGAAGGGAGGAATCCTGATCTTGGCTATTATTGCATTATACTTTTCTCTCCATGCCCAGGAAATTCGATAAACATAGTTCGCATCCAAAGCTGGAGCGTATAAACACTTGACTCTCAGATGGCAATATTAAATCTGCTAAAAATGTATCTGATACCTAGTCGACTGTCAAGAAAGAAAACTTGGTAATATGATTTTCTTTCTGAGTTCATTTTCATTGTTTAAACGAAACGTTTGCAGCTAAGGCCTCTTTTCTCTTCTGTAAGCGTCATGCATCTGAACAAAGAGGGAAACTTTTTTTATTTCATGACAGATGACTTGGAAAAAGTTTTTTCTTCCTGCTGGAAATCAATGCATTCACTTGGATTAAACAAATAAACTTAAGTTCTAACAAGCACGTTCAATTGTGTGATCAACGAATGATAACGAATGATTCTCTTTCTCAGTTGAAAATCGAATTCCTTATCCACATCCTTCTCCCCTTCCTTTCGTCTTTCTTAACTCAAACACTCAAGCATAACAGTTTCAATCAACTTCTGTGAATAGGAAATGAATCCCTTTAGCCTAAGCTTTAAATCTATGTATTCATATGCATTTCTTTCTTCCACGAGTCCGTCGAACGGAGACTTTCTCTTCTTTCTCCGGACTGAAATAAAGAATTGAAATTGTCGGAGTACCTATTGACTCACTAGCTTTCCGCTAGACAAACATTTTTTTCGAAGCGGAGCCACGGGAGTCACTACACAACTCTCATTCCCTTTTCTCTCTGATTGCGAGTTAAGCGAAGAAGTGAAACTTGGAGGACTTTTAGTATTAATGGCCCCTTCTCAACCGGATACTTACTCACTTTCACTTGCACTTTCCCAGAAAATCTCTGCGATTCAATGATAGTCCAATTGGACAAAAGGAGAGGACCTAATATGGATTCTTTTTATGTCCTACAGGGAGGAAAAAAAGTTGAATGGGGATAAAATGCGGCGGCCCTAAGCAACCAATGGAGTGACAGGTTATGCCCTATCACTTGGCAAAAAAGGGCTACTTTATTGATTATCCTCTTTCCCCCTTACTTTCATCCCATTTATTTTACGCATCGTAAAAGGGCGACAAACTGTGCAAAGCTGTACGAAAGAAGAAAGCTCTTTTCAATATATAAAAGACTGCTAAAACAAAGCACTCGCGTGACTAGAGTACAATCGAAAAGCATGTAATTGTATTTGTATTTTGAGAAGCGAGTGCTTCTAATAATTTCCTCCTTGCACTTCGTAACCAGCAGCAGCGGCGAGTAAAAATAAATAGAGGCAAAAGCGATGACAAGGATTATCCATCTAGTTTCTGGAAAGAAAATCTGGCGAAGGTAACACTTACACACAGTCCTCTGTCGTGGTGCGATACTCCTGTTCGGCCCCTTCCACCTCTCCAGTCTCACTCCGCTCCTTACTCCCATTGTCCTCGCAAGCATCCTTCTGCTCTCCAGCTTGATCCCCCTATTTCATACAATGACCATCATATCAAACGAACTGTATGGGAGAGCGTGTTAACACATTAATATAACGATTTTTATGGATCATCTTGAGCGAGTTTTGTGAAGAGATAAAATAAATAGCATGACGAGATTATCTCCTCGAGAGAGAGAGAGAGAAAGAAGTCTTTTCACGAGGAAATCCTTTTCTTCTCGCAGCAACACATCCTGAGAGAGAGAGAGAGAGAGAGAGAGAGAAGGAAAAAAGAGCACAGTGGGGAAAGTTTTGCCTCTTTTCCACGGGCTGTGTGACTGTAGGGGTGCATGTGATGACAAAACAATAATGCACGCTGTGAATTAGAAAGTCACGTGGTGGTGAGTGGTACACAAGACAAAGTTTCTTGTGGAGTGCACACATTCGCATAAATATATGTGTATGGCTTCTCCGCGCTTATGAACTTCTTATCCCTACATCCATATTATTTATTGACCTGCTGGGAACGTAACAGGAAATTAAGCAAGTTACTCGCCGTCTTCCCTTCATAAAATGCAAGTAGACCATGTCTCACAAAAGTTGGGATGGCCTGACTTTATACACACACTTATTTTAATGCCGAGTAAAAAGAATAAAAGGACTTTATCGCTGCTCTCTCATGTGCTCCAAGATGGATTAAGCATATAATTTCTCCAAGCCCCGCCACTTAAGCCTTAAATGTGTGTCAAATGCTGAGGCGACCATACAATTGTATGCTGCTGCTGCTGCCTCCTTCCAGTTGTCATTTTCAAATGACACTTTTATTAGCCCCTTTCTTTCCCCTCCTAGTTTATGGTTAGGCTGAGCAAGAAATGCTTGTTTGTAAACACACAGAACAACGAACAGCCCATAAATATTTTAATGACTTGCGAGCTCCTTTCCCGAGCTCTGGGCTACAACTTTAAAATGAAGAAAAAGATCAATTTTTTTAAAAAAGAAAGAGCTCACTGATTGAATTAGAACAAGATACTAAAAAATCGTTACAGACAACTTTTGTATGATACGAGCTTAGGTCATACCGTAATTTTTCACAGCCCGATGCAATGCGATGTTGTAGAAGGGACTGCGCCTTGATGGCAAGAAAAACTGTTTTTAATTTAATGAGTGGTGCGCGTACAAAGCATGGGAATCAGGGAAGGCACTCGCTCAATGGCTGCATAATTACGGCCTTTTATCTGACTCTAGATACGTCGTCGTTTATTACACCCACCATACCACCACCACGAATTTGAGAGGGGACGTGCCCATTCAAAAATTGTCAAATTGTTTTTTATTCGACAGGAAGTTTGAGCAAGAAATGCAAATTTCGACGGTATTATTCTAGTCCCCAGAACTGGGCTGCTTTGCTCAGCCCATATAATCTATTTTTTCCGGAATATAAAAATGTATAAATTTGAATTAAAATCCACTTTAAAAAATTCTGTGCACTAACGATGTCGCCTCATGTCCCATCATTTTATATCTCATCCTGTTCTTTCCCCTTTTCTTCACCCGTCCAACGATACTACTACACAAATGGTAAATAGATGAAATACCCTCTCTACGCACAGGATGCCTTTCAGGGAGCAAAATTTACAAACAACCGGAAAAAAATGACTGTGAAATGAAACACCCCAAAAATGTCCTAAAACTTCTCTCTAATTCAAAAACTTTTTAAGAATCGAAGCCAAGAAAGTGTATGGTAAATATTAACGAAATAAAAAATTATATGTTCGCAGATAGTATGCCTCAAATCCATTTCAAGTTTGGTAGTGCTTGGAAAAATATTTATACGAGACAAGCGCTAGTCTGCCAATCGTTAAAGTGGAGCATAAAAGTGAACACAAAAAGGCCTTTGATGCCTTTTAAATTCAAAAAATGAGAACCATAAGCAGAAAAAAGGAAGACTTTTGGGGAGAAAGGAAAGTGGAAAACCTAATTACCTCTGCTGCGACCTCTCCTTCTTCCTTCTCTATTGCGGTTAATGAGTCAGCATCTGCCAAATTGTCCACCGCAATGGCCAAAAAGACGTTGAGCAATATATCTAGATGAAGTGGGAAGAAAGAAGTGTATAAATCTGGTAATGACGTTTTTTTCTCTCTACTTTCCTCCATATTTCTGGCATCCAACTCGCCTAAGCCCAAGCATAAGCAAGCTGGATCTCCATCGTATCAAAGAGAGGAGAGATGGAAAACACAATATGTCATAAAAAGGTCCACAAGGGTTATTTACCCCCTTTAAATAAAGTATGTATAAATATATAAATACGTATGTGTACAGCTTCCCAATCCCAAAAAAACAAAAACCGTTTTAGCTACAGCCCCAAAGATTAAAGTTTTAAGTCGATTTATAGCGAAATAAATAAGAATGCTTGACTTAAAATCCAGTCGAGTTTGTGTTCACGTACATATTTACAAACATTTTATATACTATATAGTCTAAACGAATAAGTTGTGGTCATGAGTCTTTTAGGAAGAGCACTTACAGTTACCACAGATGAACAGTATGATAAAGTAAATGCAGGCGATCACACCAACGGAAGAGACGCCGCCGTAGGCAGCTATTCCATAGTACATGACTTCGTTCCAGTCCTCACCAGTGAGNGAATAAGTTGTGGTCATGAGTCTTTTAGGAAGAGCACTTACAGTTACCACAGATGAACAGTATGATAAAGTAAATGCAGGCGATCACACCAACGGAAGAGACGCCGCCGTAGGCAGCTATTCCATAGTACATGACTTCGTTCCAGTCCTCACCAGTGAGGATCTGACAAAACCACACAACAGCATTTACGGAATCATTTAACAGCATCAAAGAAAAGTAAAAAAACGAAGTACTGAGCAAATTGGGTCATTAAAAAATCTCATCTTTTAAAAAAGAACAACAAATATGTTTAGAAGGGACAAAGCGTCGCCTCTTTCTCGTGCCCCTTTGAGAGGGCTGAAAGTGAAAGCGGAAAGGGTTTGTTGTGTCATATTGTATCATGAGATGATGATGGGTGGGAAGATGTTGTCTCGTTTTACTTACTTGGTAACTTTGAAGACGCGCAGAAGACGGACACACCTAAGGACAGAAACGCCTAGTGGCGGTATCACTTCAGAGTTCGTGAGCACAATCTCAAGTATACTGCTGACCACGACGAAGGAGTCGAAGCGGTTAAACAGAGATACGAAATAGCCCTGAAAGTGGCAGCAGAGATAAATTAATTACTGCACGTGGACCAAACACTTTCGCCCAGTTAAAATACAGCCTTTGTCTTTACACACTCGCAAACTCTCGAGCTTTCGGAGTCTATTTAAGTGACCATAATAATGCGTGTCATGATTACGCTCTTCATTATACATATATTTGCATCGGCCTTTCACTTTCACGCCGCTCCTTTTATCTACACGTGTGTGTGTTTGTACTCCTTTATTTCAAAGTTTGAGGAAGGAGAGAGAAAAGACTAATGTCGTAAAGTTGTCCAAAACGGGCATAAACCATCCTCTCCGTGAAGCCTGAGAATGTCGTCGAGCATACGCAAACCGGCAATTTTCCATGATTTCCTTGTTATCCCTT
>JAHZMY010000489.1:0-18427 GCA_027743915.1 Seira sanloemensis
TTTGCAGATAAATTATTTATTTGCTTATTTCTGCTTTAAGTGCTAACACTACAAGAATGGATTATTTCAAAAGAGGAGCATGATAAGTATTACATATAAAGTAAATAAATGTATTACTTAAATGAAAAAAAAACATAATATATGTATTTAATTTTAAAAGAAACTAGTAGGCGAAATGAAGAGGCAGTTTATAGTATCATTCAAAATATGACCATTGTAATAGTACCACAGTAATAGTAATAGTGTAATAGTTAATATGCTTTACCACCGATGAATTTACAAGAGCGCATTTTCCAATCAGGGCTCATGTATCTATAAAACGCTTGTAAAAATGTTCTCTTAATGTTTCACAATAGTTATTATTTGAAATTACTTTTTGTAGCACCCCTTTGTGGCAACTACGAAATCCCCCAACTCAAAATTAAGCTATAAATTAATTTCCTTCTTTTTCTTTTAAATCAGGCTTACTACTAAATGGTAAAGGCTAAGACTTGGGTACATCAACAGTACAAATTACATAAATCATTATTTCAAAAGGGTAATAAAAGTGTGCAGAAAGTGACACACAAGTCTAAATAAACAGTGCTACCAAAAACTATTAGGTATTTGGATTTCACAGATACTGCACTAACTAAACTAACTCAAGGAATAAAACATTGTTTAAAATAGTATCTGAAAACATTCACTACATTTTTTACAGTTGCCACTTCAAAAAAATATGATTTCCTTCCTGTAAAAATACTTCAATAGCTTCAATCAGTTCGTCCGTAGCTGATAATCCCCGTTTTGAGTAATATACCTAACCCAAGGTAGCGCCTGGTATCCACTCTTTTCAATAATTTTGAGGTAGCGAACCTACAAAACAAAGTACAATTTAACCTTCAGAACGAATGAAAAGAAAAGAAGATTGACAAAAAGTTGTTAGTTGTTTGTTAGTTGAACCCAAAAAAAACAGTTCTTAGTAACGACTAGAAGTAACGACGAGAATAAAGTTTTGATTTCTTTTCAATTTTTAATGAAAAAGCCTCACGTGTGTATTCAAACGATATGACATCAACTCGAACTCGCCATCAGGAGGGATAAACGATATTGTACGATCAACTTCAAACCTGGAGACAGTTTAATTTAGAATATTTTTACTGCACTCGCCATCATCGAATTCAACAATATTGTAGTTAATAAAAATGTACCGAGACAGCCTAACGCATTGGTGAAATTTGACATCTTCTAGTTCTACAGATTTTGATTTGCCACGTCCTGTGGACTCGAAAAGCACTTTGTCGTTAAGCCCAAGTCTCAGCTCAGGCATTCCTGAGAGGTACACTCTCATTTTTATTGCTCCCACAATTTCACTTCGCAAAATATGCCCGTTGGCGTTTGCCTGTATGCAGAATAAAAATTAGTGCACTATGGAAGCTGACGCATGCGAAAAATGCGGAGACATTCAGACATTAGTTTATCAACGCCACATACCAGAAGGTTAACTGACTCGATGACATCTAAAAAGACTTCGTTTTTTCTATATTTTATGCCTTCCGATCTCCAAGACACCGCATTTGTTACGGCCATTGGTGGCCTAGGAGCGACTTCGAGTTTGTGTCCTTCTTGAGTTATGTACCTGCACAAAAACCATTCATCATCTATTTATCTGACCTTTAAAACGAAGTGAGAATGGTCCAACGTAATTGTTTTTTGCTTACTCTTGCAAAATTTTGCTATCAGTAGTTTGAGGGTAACCAAAATCAATTAGTTCATCTAGTAGTTCATATATTATGACGAAATTGTCTCTTATGCTTTCTTCTTCCAGTTCTTTGAAGTATTCTATCATTACCTGAAATAAAATAAAAATAGGAAACATGTTCGTTAATACGAGTGAGATTATTTTCAAATATTATTTCTTGAGAATGTCATATATTAGCATATTTCTTCGTCTCACTTGAACAAGTTTATGTAGGAATGCAAACACTAGGGCTATGTTGGCGTTCATTCTGGTAATGGACACTATATACAGATTGTTATGTTTGATGTATGCAAAAGTGCATTCATTTGTGAGCAGGATTGGCGTCACGTTCCCTTCCTCCTCTTTCTCCATCAACAACGGCATAAACTTCTCAATGACGCCCATGTCAATATCCCCTCTGTAGTTTCGGGATATCAACACCTAAAAGTCGCCAAATTAATTTACAAAACTTAGCACTTTGACTTTTACCTTACTACATAAAATGACATGTGACAAGGGTATGTGAGTTGGCGAGACAAGGATTTAATTTAATTACCTTCCCCTTCACATCCAAGATGAAAACTGCTGAGGCAGACATAATTAACTTTTATTACGAAGCCGTCACACCTAAACGCCCTATTCAGTTGTTGAAAATGTACAAACGGTGGAGATGGTCAACTCGTAACTGCTGTCTGGTCCCAGGGACAACGGGCAAGCTGAACAGCTCCTGGGGCCGGTGGTACAGGGAGACTTGCAAAAATCACTCAGGTCAAAAGTTTCGTTTCACAACCCTCGATCATGTCCTTACGATCATCATTCATTATTTGTGACCGACATTGACTCGATTTAGTTGACTCGGTTCTCGTTTTATACTAACGACAGGTCGAGCCAAGCTCTGCATGTTGATACCAGGCGAACTTTCACAATTTCAAACTCACTTCATTATTTTTGAAGCACTCCCTGTTTGGCAGACTGTAACGTGGAACCACACAAAAATCGAAACGTACAATAAAATGAGTGAGTAAGCCGTAATAACCACAGGCAAAACGATCCTCAATTCCCCAGCAGCAGATAGAGAACGATTAGATTACAAGAGGGATTCGTCACCAAATCTCCTTTTCAGCTGATTAGCATTATTCTCATGACTCCATAAATACCGCATGCGGCGGATTTAGCCTCCTACTCGACCGATGTAAATATCAGCATATTTGAAGTTTACAAATTAACTTTAACCGTGTCCCAAATACGTCTTAAATGATGTAAGATGTTGACAAATGAGGAGAGACAATAGAGCAACTTGCTCCTGTGAGCCGTAAGCCGTATTGTGTGCTGCTGTATAGTACACTTTTGATAATACGCCAATATTGCCAAATATCAAGTAGCCGATGATGATAATGATGATGATGATGATGTTACGAGAAGAGAAGCGTAGGAAGAAAAAGGAAGTTCCAACAACTTCACCTGGCTAAATAAAACAGGCAGAAAAGATGGGGACGTTCTCTCGGCTCGCTCACAATGAACTGAAGGCACTGACTAATAATGTAAAAATTCATGCGAGAGCTTCCATGTATTTACACATGAGCATGCATGCGAGAGATAGGAAGATGTGCGAGGAGAGATGAACGAAAGGGTTGACTTCAGCATCATCATCGAAAGGTGTGCGCCGTGAATGAGAATCAGAAGAGAATAGCCGATGCTAGATGGCTTTTGAAAGAAGATAATGATGATTAATGGGATGAAAAGGTAGGGAAATGTTACCAAAAAGGTGAGAATGCGCATGCTCATCTCATCCTAATTCTTACGATGCTGGCCTGCTATTATGAATCAAGATAACTTTGTTAGACTGCCCCGGCTCACCCGTTAAATTGCATCAGGTCTTTTATTAGTACTTTCATCAGTTACATTTTTCGTAGGACTTTTGTAAGGGCACCGTAAGGACAAGGAGTAATTAAAGGTAGCTGACGTGACGACGTTAAGTTTTTTTTACATCTTCATTACATACAGAGAGAATTTTACTTGCATAATATACGTCTTTTGCCTGAAGTTTTAACTACGGAGTAGAAGTATTTGAAGTATTTAAACTAAAAATAAAATGCATCTTGAGTACAATAGTTACATAAAAATAAAAACAATGCTATATATTTTTTTACTATTGCTATAATTCTGACAGCTAAATAGGATGGTTTTCATCTCTAGCCTTAGACGCTAATAAACTACACAATTATTGCGTTTTGCTGCTGTTGAGTACATTTGCATAGGTATATAGTATTTATATATTGTATATTGTGATACTAGATTAAAGTAGTTGAGAGCTATTAAGATTGGTTGACTATGACTACTGTCGTAAGTGCTTCGTCGAGTCGTACATTTTCACCGGGACCGATACCAACTTTAGCAACCGAACCAACATGCTTTGCATAATAACAAATCAAAAGACATTTTCCAAATATAAATACTGGTCCGACACAATATTAGCCTTTAGTTATTTATATGTATTATTCATGACAATATTATTTATAACTTGTAATATCAAGAAGCATGCCTCAAACTCCCACACTTTGGGGGACCCCACACTTAAACACAACGAAAAAGCACAAAACAATTAATTAATCTTAAGTTAACAAATAAATAACACTTCATGCTATTACAGCATCATTACAAACACCATAAACAGTAAGCTTTAGGCTTTCTAACAAGATGGCCTATAAAAGTAAAGTTATTGGTTCAAATGCATATTGTACATGACTTTAAATTGAAAATGTCTAAAATGTGTACATATAAATTCTTGTGATTCTGCAAAGTGGTGAAAGAAATGCAACAATTTTTGTGTAGCTTTGAAACAGGTACTCTAATCAGCCTTCTTGCTTGGTTTCTGTCGTGACTGCCTAATCATCGCAGGAATATCAGAATACAAGATCGTACCAGCAAACACAAGCATAGTACCAAGCCAATGGTCGAAAGTGAATGGATTTCCAAAGTAGAATATGGAGACAATCAAGCTGACAAACTTTCGTAAGGTGACCACCAAAGTGACGGTGAGAGAGGCGCATTCAGTTGTCAGGACAAACACGGAGTTGATGCAGCACATCCTAGCAAGAAACAATTTAATGAATTAGTAACTTTAAATAATCCAAATTATTCTGCAGTAAACATGAGATCCATACTGTGTGACAACGTTTCCAGCCAAGTATAACCACAGGATGGGTATTCCATATCCCATCACATCCACGGGGGCTGACTTATTAGCAACTGCGACGTGCTGAGCGAGGTCGGTCATCAACAATGCGTATCCAGGCAGTGGCAAGAAGTGCTAAAATTTAAAAGATATTCAATATTCACCGTTGTTAGCTTAATTGTCACAATTATAAAATTAGAGTACAAAGGCACTCACCGTAAAGAAGAGGGCTTCCCGGGGATGCTTTCCATATTTGGCATACAGAACCTCTTGGTACAAGCCCATCCTTGCAGAGAGGAAGAGTGCAAATAACAGGATGCTGATGCCTGGAATTTAAAGAAAAATTCATTTCGTTCCAAAAAAACTGACAAGGTAATTTAAGGGGATGAGTGAGTAGTAAAATGTGTACTAACCGACTACCCACCAGGCATACTCAGAGAGTCCTTCGCTAGTTTCGACAGTCGTTTCCGCCTTGTCCTAGGTAATTGAAATAAAGAACCATCAGGCTTCAATATCAAAAGGATTTACATACATTTACAAAAACCTGACCGAACCTTCATATCTTTTCCTGAAGCAATTGTGCATATGGCAATTCCAACAGAGATCATGGCAACAGAGACGTATCGTTGAGTGTTGTACCGTTTGTGCATGATAATCATACCCAGCATCATGTTTGCCATCAGTGAACCCTGCAATGACAAATTACAGTTTTAAAATATCTTCTAAATAAATCATAGATGACTAGTTAAACTCAAGTGAATTAAAAGCACATAACTTACAGCACGAAAGATTAAATGCAGAGTCATGGAGATATTGAAGTTGAAAGCCATGTTGTTGGCAGTGCTCACAACGAAGAAGAAAACGACGAGTGTGATATATTCCCTACAAAAGATATGTACATAATTTGGGTGACACATAATTTTATAACATTTCCGTTGCCGATATGTCATAAAGTCTTCAATAGCTTACCTAACGGGCACGTTGATCTTTTTGGTACCGCATCGTAAGGTTGTGATAAATCCTTCGAGGGAAATGATCACAAATTGGCAGAAGTTAATTAGATTTCCACAGCCAGGATAACCTAACGGGCACGTTGATCTTTTTGGTACCGCATCGTAAGGTTGTGATAAATCCTTCGAGGGAAATGATCACAAATTGGCAGAAGTTAATTAGATTCCCACAGCCAGGATCCTCCCTGAAATAAAGGCACATTGTTAATCAATTTCATGATAAAGAATCCAGAAAGTTCGCTGAGCCCATAGTTTGAATGAACTTACTTCACCAGGAGCTCCAAAAATATCACGTTGGAACAGCATCCTATCATAACAAATAGGATCGCCAAGCCGGCTTTCAGATTGTTCGTCTGCGTCGCCACCATCTTGCAGAGGTATTTGGAAACGCCTAGCTGTGAATCAAGACGACGTTAGATGATCAGAGTGGTAGAGACAAAGAAACTAAATTATGACACACGATTCAGCTAATTTCGCTGTAATCGACTCGTACTAAATTACAGCATTCTAAAACCTGCGATAATACCTTGAAAACAGGACTGACAATTAAAAAAATGTTAGCGATATTATTACACACTGAGAGTAAACAAACGAAGCACCACTAAATTTCCAAGCATCACAAATTGTAGGATCTTATGAATTATTTAAGCCATGAACTATAAAGTGTAATTGACCTACATTTTCAAATAATTAGTAGGGACTCGTTGTTTACTTTTCGAAGGGCAATGTATTACACCGGAAATAAAAGTAGAGAACAGTAATTCAGCTCATGTCTTTTCCTATTTAAAAAATGTGTCTCAACAATCCTTTACTCAAAATAACTAAGAATAAATAGTTAGCAACTACCACCGACTAAACACTAGGTTTATCAAAAGTTACTTCCAACTGACATACTTTCAAACTTCGAATCCCATGAAATCACAGGGACAGTGGTTTGCACGACGATAGCACACAAATGGAAAAAAATGTAACAAAAACCGTGATCAGCTGCTGTGAAAACGGTGCACCATCAATTATTGCCTTTCCTCCGCATTTCTGACTTTTTGACTGTTGACTTGACTTGCACTTGTCTGCTGAAGAACTGCCTGTACCATATTCCTCTCAAAGAGTTGAGTCCCACACTGAAACCAAGGTTTTTTTATCCGATTTCATACAAAAATGTGAAATGCATGTGTATGTGTGTGGGTTCAATCAGTTGAATTGAGTTTTGAAGATGAAGATAGCAGCCAGTCCGAATTCAATTGAACATGATGATATGGATGTTACAATAATGATATCTTGCAGGATGCGTTGTAAATAAGTTGTGAGAAACACTTTTTATCGGCTAAGCTACAACATTTTTATGGCAATGATTTTGGTGATGATGATGATACGAGTTGATGATGACTGATGACGCGGCGAAGAAATACTTTATGCATGCCACTTCATCGACTCAGACTCCTTCAGTTTTTTTTGTGAATTTGAATCAACAAAGCAAATGGCCAAGTTGCAGCGCGGTATTTACTATGACGGGCAGTTGTCAGTGGCCTTGAATAAGTAATTTGCTTGTAATGCTTTTGTAATAAAACCCGCATGTAGCAATTAGAAAAATGGAATATTACGTAGCTAGTAAGCAAGATCTATATAACACCAACAAAAGTACACATCTTACAGAGAGATTGAAGCAAAAATATTTTTTAAAAAAATCCAATTACAAAAGGTTAAACTATTTTCATATACGTGCATAAGTTAGTAGGCGTGTTAGGTTGCCTTCCCATTTTATGTCAAGATGTTCGCATTGTATGATAATCGTTATCAAGATGATAATGCATTGATTTTTGGCAAATTTAAGCTTCAAGGTCTCTTTTTGCAAACAGTATGTAATACATGTCATTTTCAGAATCCTAAATGTCGTGACTTTTTAACGGTTTTTGGAAATAAACAATTTGGTGTTTGGTATAGGCTTGCTTAAGATTTTATTTCCACGCGTTCCATAATATTGATTAGATCGGTTTCAAATGTTTCGAGCATAGCCCATTTTCACTCGATATGAGGTCTTCTAAATACTTTGACATGGTCCCATTTTTGCTTCTGGCAAAGAGCCGAAGCCATATGGAGCATACAGATTTTGTCCATCCATACGGAAACGATTGCATATTTGCGATTGAGTAGGAGGGCGAAATTAGACGTGATTCATAATATTGGCCAAACTACACTATACGAACTTTGAAAGTTATTTTAATTAGTTTTAAAATTGCCATATATTGCTCAGAACTAGTTACAATCATGAAATGTAAATACAATTATTGGATTCTCAAAATGCCCCAATGCAAAGATGACAGCCGCATTATTAAGTTACTATTTCTGATTGAAGCAACGTTCAAGCTTCACATAAATTAAGAAATTTGTAGAAGATTAGTACTGATTCAAGCTTGTACAGTTAATCATATCCAAATTTATTCAGTATTGGAAGACAACCAACATAAGTAAATTACTCAAATAATATAATAATAAATGTACCGATAATTCTTTCACAGCTTAAATTGTGTAGGAGAGGTAAGACATTTCAGCAGAATATCTTCCATTGTTACGGGCCCATCTGAATAGCAAATCAATTCAACATCAATTCCACGCCGTAATAAGCAATAATAGTAGTAGACTACTACGATAGGTGATGGACAACTCACCCAGTCTAAACCAATCCAAGTTCCCAACATCTTTTCTCGCAGCAAATATCGCATTTTTCAATGCAAACAGCACACAAACGCTGGAACATAGCGGAGGCTCGCCGGTAGCTACACAAAGTAAGAAACAATGGCATAATGATTACGCAACACAAGCTCAATTCTTTATTACGGCGTAATCAGAAGTCACCTTTCGATCGTAAAATCCCCAAAGGATTCGGCGCATTCTTCAGCAGCGTAATCCTCAAGTCTTCGGGAATGTCTTTGGGAAGCGGAGGCTTATAATTCTAAAAGTTTCCATGTCCAAAGTAGACACATATACAATAAAAATTCGGATAATCCCTGGTTATAAAGTTAAATTGTGTGTTTACCCATGTGTTGTATGTCAAGAGTCCGGCAGGATCATTGTTGTACACCAGCTTTTCGGTCGTCCAATATCCTTTCCAAAGTGAAAATTAAAAATTCCATGTATTCGCTTTCATAGCTTGTTGTAATCATCATTTGTTTTAGCTCCTTTAATTAGTTTATCATACCCAAGCCCATCACCAAGGCTCCTTCCACTTGGCCAATGTCTATTTCAGGATTAAGACTTTTGCCAGCGTCTTCAATCAGGTCAATTCTGACAATCTGTTGTGGCAAACATTTTTTTAGACTTTAGGTTTGAATGTCTCAAAGTTACAAAATTTAAACGTATGTGGGTCCAAATTCCTCAAATATCCACCTTGTGTTCTCCAGTAAGACAGTCGATTTCAACCTCGGTAAGGTTTAAAACCCAGATATCGTACGAATTCAAATTGTCCTGTGGACCTGGCCTAATTATATAATATATTTCTTTATAACACAAAACCGAGCTCGAAAAGTAAGGCATTTCCTGGCCAACTTCAAACTGACTGTGCCCAGTTTTAAGCATAGATTTTATGTATTTAAGTGTTGCGTACATGTATGAAGAAGAAAGTAGTAAACCGGCGTTATGGCACAGTTTCACGAGTGTGTCCCACGATGCCCCTTTCGACTTATCCTTGATGGGCTTCATTCGCTCATTCAATATTTTGCAGCACATCAAGGCTGCCTGTAATCAATCAAACAAAGCAAATCACTCGTGGTTTTATTATTTTTGGAAAATAAAAGTGTGAAAAAAATAACAAAACGTAGCAATGCTAATTATATCATAAAATAACAAACTATATATAATAAATTTACGAAACTTACAAAGCAACATAATTCACTAGACATTGAGCCTCCAGTCGAGTCCGTATTTGGAGACACCAGATTATTGGAAGGCTTCACTTTCACCCGGTCAATAGGTATCCCAAACTCATAAGCAACAGCTTGTGCTACCTGGAATTATATGTATAGACTATGCTATATGTATGAAGGGCTATGAAACATTGTCCGTTGAACATGTGGCAAAAACCTTCGTGTTCAAACCCTGGCCGCACTCAATTCCTCCAGCGGACACTGCCACAGTCCCATCATTCCTGTAAATCGAGACAAAAACGGGAAGCTTCGTGGACCCATAGTCCAGTGGATAGCGCATGGGAACTAGTGCCATTCCTCGTTTTCGCCATCGATTCGACTGTTAAAAGAACATAGATACGTTTTTATGCTGTATCAATCTCAAGCCATACAAGATCTAACTGTAAGTCGATGATAGTTCACATAAATATTCAGGCCATATATATGTACACTTCCTCTCTGCTTACTTGATTAAAATCATTAATAAATTTCTTCCGATCTTCAATGCTCCCACTTTGCTTCATCTCCTCAATCATCCTCGGGATTAGGTTTTCGCTCGTATATTTTGCCTCCTCTGGGGATTTGGGGAAGTACAGGGCGTCGCCAGTTTTCATTGCGTTGGCCATTCGGACAGCAATCGGGTCTTTTTTGAGGACGAAAGCAATGTGCTCCATAATATTTTCAATCATGGCGATTCCAGGAGTTGAGCCTGCAAATTTGTGACAAAATAAAAATAATCGTCCATTCTCGAAATTAAAGATACATAAAGCACTTTCAATGAGTTTGAAAAGCAGTACCCGGTGCCCTGGTCCACGTCATTGAAGGTGTGTTCGTGCTGATATTCGCTGGAGACACTTGCCAACCTTTCGCCTCATACATGGACTGAATGTAGTACAGCGCGAGTTCCGCAGTTTCCTCTCCCGCTTCTAGTCCAGTGTTGCAGAACATTTTGCCCTTCAATGCCATTATTTTTCCACCGTCATCCACATCAACCTAAATTTGTTTTTCATAATCAATTTTTTTGTCACTTTGTTTAATCAAACTGACATTAAAAATTATGTCACAATTATTTTGCATACTTCGTATTTCATAAGGAATGGTGCCCTCTTGCCGACCATTTTCATGTTGGTTTCCAGGTCCAATGCAACCCTTACTGGCCGGTTCGTCACGTGAGCTGCAAGGGCGCATGCACATGCGATTTGTGTAGCACGGGTAATTTTACAACCATACGCCCCTCCAAGTCGACGGACAGAAACATTGATCCTGGATTCAGAATGAACTCATGAAAATTATGAAAACGCAAAAAAGATACAAATGTCAATATGTTGTATGTAAGTGAAGCGAATATAAAACTGTACTCGTTGGATGGAATGGCGAGTGTGGTTGCAATGGCATTCTGAACTAAATCCATCCACTGGGTGGACGAGTAGACGTCAAGTCCATCCTCTTTTGGCACACAAATTGTGATATGAGTTTCCATCTGGAAATGATATTGGGAACCAATCTGGAACTCTCCCGTAAATCTTTTGTGTTCCTTTGAGCTCATCCGAACTTGACACTTTTACATTACGCGGAAATCAAGTTAGTTTTGCTTAGATTTTTGAGATTTTTTCAGATTAGTACTCTTTTTTTAAGTTAAAATGAATTCGAACCATCCAAACTTTTGATTGCATCTGAAAGAAGGGAGTCGGCTGTTCCATCCAATTCAGCTTTCTCTATCATCTCCTCAATCTCCAGCACTCCGTTTGAGACATTCGAATACTTGACTTTTACCAACTCTGCAGCTTTAAATGCAATATCTCTGGTTTCCGCAACCACGAGACCAACAGGCTGGCCAACGTAATGCACTTTGTCGTTTGCGAAAATCTGGAACAATATTAGGAATTAATCTAGCAGACATTTGAGAAAATTTCAAATTTAAATTAATGCCAAACCTCTTCCGGATTATCGGCAAAAACCATGTAATTATTAATTCCCGGGATGTCGGCCGCCTTGATGAACTTAACGACACCATCTAAAGCCTACAAAATAAGGCAGGTTTACTCTTTAATACATAAATGGCTCTTTCTCTTTCCAATCGCGCTACTGAAAAATGAATGAGGCTTAAAAAGTTATTTAGGTACAAATATGTATGTACCTCTGCCTCGCTGGCATCAATTTCCACTAGAGTGGCTTTGGCAACGCTGGCTAGCACGAAGGCTCCGAAAAGCTCGCCGAAACTGGGTTCGATATCGTTAATATACTCGCCCTCCCCTTGCACAATATTTACACAATTATGTTTCCAAAATCAAGCATATGAATAAGACGTGAGCAGTTTTTACCTGAGACTTGAGGAAATGACTCAAGCTTCAAAATAGGTTGATTAACGGGCCACATGGTTTTGTCAGTGTCGAAAGTTTGAGTGCCCCGAGTGACATTTCGCTTTATGTTTTTTGCCCCACTTCGTACTTCGCTGCTGGCGTCAGGTCCGAGCAGCCATAAAATAGTCTGTCAAAAGAAAAGTACAATTATTTACATACATAATATATTTTCTTAAAACACTACATCAGTCTATATAACTATTTCAAACTTTTCATTACTTAAATCACTCACTTTATACAAAAGACTCTGCGTCAACCGTTTCCGGTACGGTACGGATCCGTCAGGAGGGCGAGAGTCTGGTTTTATTTCATTCTCAAGACATTGCATTGCCCCAACGAGGACTGATGGATCGCGAATTGACTTGTTGATCAGGAATTTTTCGGTGAGACTTGCATGTACCTATAAATATTTATCATTTACCACTGATAAACTAAATTGACATTCTTTTTTATGTGTTACAAGATTTTAATTTGGCTCACAAAGTCATTGGTGATTCCCCCGTAGACAATGTTCGGAGTGCCATAAATCAAGTAATTCTTTTTTCTATCCACTTGCATGCAGAATGCCGCGTTGACATACGCATGGGCATTTTGAAACCTTCGACTGATCTGAAAATGAGATTGGTTTGTTCTTTCAATGTCGTTCTTTAAATTCTAATCTGTTTTTGGAAAAGTAAATACCTTAAAGCTTCGGTAAATGTGGTCGTTAGTAAGGGGCTTCAAGTGGATGGAGACGATGATTTTTCCTGTCATATCCATCTTCAAATATTGAAGTAGATTGACTCGGGATACNTTAGTAAGGGGTTTCAAGTGGATGGAGACTATGATTTTTCCTGTCATATCCATCTTCAAATATTGAAGTAGATTGACTCGGGATACAGCCTGAGCCGTAGAAGCTACATAATTACACAAAAGGCATTATGCCAAATGTACTAAATGTCGTTTAAATTGGGAAAAAATGCCTTGAAAAGAATGCAAGTCAAACCAATTGATAATTCAGCTTCAACGGCAGTTAACGTTAAGAAGACATCAGATGGGAAATCTGGATGTAGCTTTTTCATCATCAGATTTCCAGCGATTGTCGCAATCTGTTTGAATCAAAAATCATAAATAATCTTCTTCAAATCAAAAAACGTGCGGTGCAAGCAATTGTTTGCACTCACATTTCGCACAGGCGTGTTTGCGATTCTCCCCCAGTGTTTGGCAATACCAACTGCGTACTGGAAGCCATTGAGGGAACCAGCCTTCTTTAGATTTTCAATTCCGTTAGCAAGCGTAACCCCACCTCCAAGAATCACTTCTCCTGAATCTAAATGAATTCGATGGAGGTCAGATACGCCAGTGATGTTGATAAACCCTTCGACGCCACTCGTATCGCTTTTGAAAACTCCTGAAACAAAAGCACATATTTATGAAGTCAGTATCGGCATGGGGCCATACGAAATCAAGTGGTGCCTTCACTCACCGGTTCCAGTGTTTCCCGCGACGAGTCGATATTTCGCCCCGGATTCTGTAAATCTGCCAATGGCTAGAAATGCCTCTGAAAGCGAGACAACGTTCACCCAGACTTGTCCATTTTTGAAAGTTATCGTTTTCAAAGATTGCGATGACAGGATTTCGACTGCATCGGATTGTGACGGACAGCTCGTACAACCGAGTTCCTACAGGCAGAAAAATATAATTAATTTTTATTCCTTCGCATACCAACATAATATGCAACATCAAGTATGTCCATTACTTCAATGTCATAGCATTTCCGTTTCAACTCTTCTGGAGCATCCCCAGCAAAGGATTTAAACGCATCAAGGATGGGCCGATATCCGGTGCAGCGGCAAATGTTACCGTCGAAGCTGTTCTCAATATCTTTTACCTTAAGATTCGGCTTTGACTCCAACAGGCTGCGTATCAACATAACCTTGATTTATTAATTCTTTGAAAACTACTATACTACATTTTGACAAAAGCTGTGCTTTCACACATTTATAATTTTTACAGCTAAACTCCCAAAATACCTCTGCATATTCATGACCATTCCTGGAGAGCAAAATCCACACTATTGAAATCCATATTAAGTTTTGCATTTTAGTCATCATGTGCTGCATAATATGTAATTAAGAAGTCCATCGCTCAGTACCTGAGTTCCCCCAAACTTGACCAATCTTTGCTGTACGGCATTGTAGCTCGAGTGTCTATTTCCCAGACTTTCCACAGTTGAAATATCCCATCCGTCGCAAGACAACGCTCAGTACCTGAGTTCCCCCAAACTTGACCAATCTTTGCTGTACGGCATTGTAGCTCGAGTGTCTATTTCCCAGACTTTCCACAGTTGAAATATCCCATCCGTCGCACGACAAAATCGGAATTAGGCACTTTAATAACGACACGGGAGTCGTATTTTATATGTATTAGAAATGATCAACAAATTATTACGATACTGAATTTTCATAGTGCATATCAAGTTTCATATGTTTGGTGCACTCACGGAGTTCACAGATTTCACCAGGGTCTGGCCAGAATCGTCCTTTGTTCTTACTTTCACACAGCAGCATCCACATCCTCCTTCACGACACATGTACTTGGTCCCCGTCAGCCTGGCCTTATATCGTATGAAATCCACGAGTTTGTACTCAGGTCCAACATCTTTGTCTTTCGAATTCACTGTTCAAATTAAAAAATATTTCCAGTCCTAATGATTTTCCAACAGGGCATTTTCAAGAAAAATGATTATGGTAGGATGTTAAGAAACTCTTACCTGAGTAGATTTTATTATTTAGAAGGAATGTCACCGTTTCACCCGCCGTCGAATCTCTAAAGAAACAGTGTCAACATGTCATTAACCTGAAGTTTTCTTTCGGTTTGCATTGAAAGATTTATTTTGCACAAAATTCCGTACTTAAGCTCACTCTGGGCTGCTCCCATTTTCAATTTTCACCTACGCGTATGAACTTTGCATAGGTACGTTTTCTTAAGGTCGGAGAAAGTTGTGATGATTACACTCTTCTCTCTCGTAATAGCTTAGAGAATGTTCAACTTTTGACGACAAATTAAAGTTGCCGGACAATTTCTCCACTTGCTCAGAGAGAAATGACCTTGAATGCAGCACAAAATAGATAAAAAGCTAAACTCAGTACAGGTGAATGCTGGAAAACAATAACAAAAAAAGTCTTGACATTAACCTGAAGTTTTTTTTCGGTTTGCATTGAAAGATTTATTTTGCACAAAGTTCCGTACTTAAGCTCACTCTGGGCTGCTCCCATTTTCAATTTTCACCTATGCGTATGAACTTTGCATAGGTAAGTTTTCTTAAGGTTGGAGAAAGTTGTGATTATTACACTCTTCTCTCTTGTAATAGCTGAAAGAATGTTCAACTTTTGACGACAAATTAAAGTTGCCGGACAATTTCTCCACTTGTTCAGAGAGAAATGACCTTGAATGCAGCACAAAATAGATAAAAAGCTAAACTCAGTACAGGTGAATGCTGGAAAACAATAACAAAAAAAGTCTTTTTACTTCATGGCATATCTCATTCTCACAGAGATATTATAAAATGTCAAGGGAAATATGGTCTTTATGGAACTTGTTTAGCAAATAAATGTAAATACTGCAGATGAATGGAATGAACTGACTGTGCCGAGTGCTTTTAAAAACTGGTTCTTTGCTCATCCCGATCCCAGTAAGTCTGTACTCACAATCAATTAAAAATGCATGAATGAATTACATCAAGACAAGTTTATGCTTTGCAGGGTATAAGTATAGCCAGCCATTAAAAATCCTGATATTTGCATGAATGTCCCATGATGCAGAATTTGTCGCTGTCCCCGAAGAAGACATATCTTCATTTCTGCATAGAGGATTCAGCCAATGCCTTGACTTGCAAGCAAAGGAAAACCTGAACGTGGAGCCAAGATTTAGTCTGTAGCAGAGCAACTTGGTACATACAGTTATTTTATGTAAATTCGTAAAATGCTATGGGCGATTTGAAGAGAATGAGAATGCTGTCTCTGAACCAACAAGAAATCATGACACTGGTTAATGGCCCGTTCTCATACTATTAGAAAGAAAAGTTGACCGTCTATTTTAAAAGCATACATCTCCACAAAAGAGAGTAAGACCTTTTGCAGTATACGAAGTAGGCTCTTTGATTTTCACTTAACTTTTCCGAGTTCAAACGCATAAAAGCCAAAGTTCAATTCTCGCTAATCAATGTAATTGCGACTTTTTATTATCTGTCAAAGGTATAAACATTTTAAGCCATAGTGAAAATTGCTCAATATCTTGTAAGCAGTTCCCAAGTAGCCCCATTTGACATGAATGAAATGAGAAGAAATGAGAATGAGAATGAAATTTTTTCATTCATCATCTTTTTTATACAAACTACCAAATTGTCAAATGAGCAGCTGCGGTGACCCCAATTAGCATGCATATGAAATACTTACGAATGCTTTGGGAAATGAATGAATATATTGCGCTAGAATGAAATTCATTGTTCAACGAGACTTTATTCCTACAATAATATTACCAAATACACAAGTTTAGCTAACACTTATATTATTTCACAACAAAGTTTAAAGAACAAAAAAGACGTACGCATAAACAGATTCGAACATTTCACAAGTAACAATCGAGTTGCGCATTAAGAACCGACGAAAACAGTTCTTTACCTTCTATAAATATGCCATTGACCGTACGATACAGTGAAAGACGTGTGAAATGTAAGCACATGTCCCTCTAAGATAAAATACATTTCCATAAAATTTTGACTCAATCATTAAAAGTCGAATCACATCGAGAGTTACAGAATTAAACTGTCAATATTTCTTTTAAATACATGTAATTTAAAGTTGAATTTTTTGAAGCGCTACACACATGAGACTACCGTTAATCAAACTAAAATTTATTATTTTAAGAGAATTTGTTTAAAAGTCTACGTTCCCTTTATCTACAGAATTTGACAATTTTTAACCAAATAAAATACCTACCTGTTTGCTTTAATTGCTCGAAAAAATGTTTTACAAAACAATCTATTTCGCATGGTTGACATACCGCTTTTCTTTAATATACCGTTCCATCTCTAACCTGTTAATAATTACAACTATTTCACAAACACAATTACCATGTCAATATGGTCACTGACTTGTGTAACGACAATGAGACGTCAGAAGTTATTCCGAAATCCGTTTATTAGGACACCCAAACAAAGGAAGTCACATTTAATAAAGAATTAAAACGTCCAGAATCATAAAATTTCATGCAGTTTTTGGAAAAGAGCTACTTTGGTGTCTCGAAAGCAGAGAAAAAGTCGTTTGGGCACTTTTGTGGAAAAATCTATGATAGTGTCCGAAAAGATCCAATATCTAAAAACCGGTATATTGGTTTAAAAATTAACATTAAGCACTAGCTAAAATGAGGTTTAAAAAAACAACTTTTTCGACCACAACGGACTTTTTCTTTTAAAAAATCCCAGAATATGGGTTGCCCTACAAATAACTTTGATCCTGATGATTTTCCAATCATTTTGCAATTGTCTTTCCACACAAGCATTACGCATTATTATAGCATGTCAGGAGCGTCTTCGAACAAAAGTTCGATCATCGAATGCTTCGCAAGCAAGCGACCTATAATCATTCCGTTCTGCTCCAACTATTCGCTACAAATTACCTTATTGGTGTCCCACCACACTACTTCCAATTCGTTTCACATATTCTACCCAAAAAATCAATTAATATTTACTACATTTAGTTTCCCATCCTTCTTTATACCACTTGTTGGCATGGATAAAAATTTAAATAGTTTTGTTGTACTTTAAAAATAACATAATTGATGAATGCATAAAAAGAGCGCATATTAATTCGGAGGTGGCACTGTACATTATTTACTGGGACACAACTCATTTAAAAACTTGAGATTCGTAATGTATTTGATTTGTTTATTGGCTGACTTTCAAAAGTGACTAAACTACTAAAGTAAACTGCAAATGTTACGCACCTCTTTGAAGTGCTTGTCACATACGAGAAAACATCACATCTTTGGACTCAAACAAAGAACAAGGTAAAAAGTCGATTTAACAAGGTCAGTTATCCTTGATAGTTCTCATGAAAACTAAAAGTAGCCACAAAATATAAGCTGACTGATCAATTGAAAAGTTTTTCTACCTTACAAATGTAGATACATTTTTATTGCAATGCGTTGTCTTAAACTGCTATTGTTTGTCTTACTCAACTAGTAATTATTGCGATCGAGTAATGATAAGTTGCACGTGGCGA
>JAHZMY010000490.1:6948-17035 GCA_027743915.1 Seira sanloemensis
ATCGGTTGCCTTTTACGTATATTATTATAAGGACGACAAAGTAACGTAAACACCGGTAGCACATATCAAAAGCTAGTTATTTTTAATTTTTGTACTTTCAGCATTTATTGTTTTTCTAATGTATATGATAATTTGTGCTCTTTGTAATTATTTTTTTATTCAGAAAATTGTGATATTCAGACATGTTACTTTTATGTAAATTAATAAAGCACAAATATTCAGCAAACAAGATTGATGCGTTTCTCTCGATTTGCTTTAATTCGTAGTGCCATATTTTTGAACACAGAAAAAAATTAAAATAAATCACTCATTTAATTAAACTCATATGATGCATTGTGTGTTGCTACTTAGATGAAAAATAAAAAAAACGCAATGCAGCCAGAGATATTTTTAATCAAAAGGTTTTATTTGCCCAGATTAATCAAAGACAACCAAACCAAGTTATGACAAAGTCATTAGCAAAAAGGATTTTTAGTCGAAAAGTCCGAAGCCCATGTCATCGTCCTCTTCTTCAGACTCCTCTTTCTTTTCTTCCTTCTTTGCCTCCTTGGCTGGTGAGCCACCTCCAGCTGCTGGTGCCGAAGCCGCTGCAGCGACAAACTTGCTTGGGTCCTGAGAAGAAATAAAATCATATTTCCATTTCAAAATGTGCTCGCTTTATTTTACATTGCAAACTCCAATGAATGCGAAACTAGTCAAGTGACATTCGCATTACCTTGATGAACTCCTTGATGGTCTCTGCTTCCTTGAAGGAGACTTCTGTGACGGCAGCCACAGCCAAAAGATTCTTGAAATCCGTTGACGATGGAATGTGGAACAGAAGCCACCGTGGGGTAGCCAATTTCCAAGGACACTGCCGCAACGTTCCTAACACCTGCCATGAACCGTGAGCGCAAATCTTCAGGCTTGATATCGAGGATCTTGGGCTCGAAGATGGTGCCAGAGTCATACACCATTTGGACCTGCGTCACACAAATAAAGTTACTTACTACAAGTGTAAAAGTCAGTCTTAATTTGACGCTTTAGTTAATCAGATCATGATCATACCTGAAGACCATAGTTGAACGGAGAGATGTTCAACATGTTAAGAAGCGTAGCTTCGGAAGCTCCGACCTTGTCTCCTTCCTATAATTGAACATAAAAATTCCAAGACATTAGTAAAAGGCCATACAACTTCAAGTTACACACGCATATTTTATAAAAATAAAACTCGTTATCACCTTCAGAATGTGCACATCGTTGATGATTTCAATAGTTCCCTTTGAAATCTTGGTGGCAATGGCCAAAGCTTGGAAGAACGATGTCTTTTCGGGTCCAAGACCGGTGTTTTGGGCTGGAATAATTACATCCAGAGGAGCGAGAGCTCCTGGCTTGGCTGGAGCTCTGACCTTGTTCTCAAGAAGCTTGTCTCGAACTTCAACAAGATCGCCGCTGGTAAACACAAAACCAACATTGCCACGGACGTATGGAAGGATCCTAAAATCACAAAAAAAGTGGAATTCGTTAATTTCAAGAATTCTGTAGCGGCATGCATGTATCGATATAATCAAAAGTCATTAATTGCACATAGTCAACTTATTAATTTCATTGTCATTAATTACCTATTCACCTTGTCTTAATCTATCAACCAACTCAATTATCTCATAGATCACTCTAAAGACCTAAGCTACACTTGGTACCTACTAACCGGGCACTTGAAATTAGACTGTATTTAACTCGAATTTTACAATTTTATG
This sequence comes from Seira sanloemensis, assembly GCA_027743915.1. NCBI lineage: Eukaryota > Metazoa > Arthropoda > Collembola > Entomobryomorpha > Entomobryidae > Seira > Seira sanloemensis. The sequence goes on from JAHZMY010000490.1 coordinate 8,685, forward strand.
CTAATCACATGAAAGTCAGCGTTGTAAAATTTAATATTTGTCAATTTTAGCCTAAATACAACATTTAAATAGCTTACCTCGACCAAAAATTAGTTAATTAAAATTTCGGCGTGACGGATATCTCGACCGCAATAGCCAAACTGAATTGAGAAGGGAATCCTTGCCTGCCTCATGCCTCAAAGCTGTACATTCAAATCCACAAGCAAAACGAGCCATTCTGCTTTGAACAAAACAGTTTCGATGCAGAGTTAATAGATGGCACTCGTTGTCCCAAAGCACCACACGAGTCAAAAGAAAGCCCATTGACAATTGAACAAAGGCAAAAAAAATATGAGACAATTCTCCAAACATTTTTTGTGGGAAAATGTCCAGATATCCAGGGATTCAAAAAGTCTTTTTTTGATCACAAACAACTTCATAACTTGCTTCGCGGTGTGTATCACTTGTCTCGCTTTAATATCATGATCTATTACTTATCTTGATTAAATTAGTATAAGTATTGTTCTTCTTCTCAACGGTATAAAATTGTATTTTGAGTCTACAAAATTATGTCAGCTTCTGCAGCGGTGAGGAATTTCCGGGTGTTCGTGGGCAACCTTCCATGGACAATCGGCTCCCAGGAGTTGCGTCACTTTGCTTCCTCCTTCGGTCCCGTTGTTCATTCGCACGTGGTCTTTGATAAGAAAACGGGCCTTCACAAGGGCTACGGATTTGTCACGTTCGGGAATCGTGAGGGCTTCAATAGCTTTGTCAAAGGAGGAAACGTCTCGTACTCCCTGGAAGGGCAACATATTCACGTCAATCCGTCTCAACCGTCTGCAAGTGACGAGTGATGAAGTTCATAGTTTTAAAAATAACTAAAGGCTTAATGAACTAGTAGTGCGCCAGATAATGCGTAGTTAAGTCGTAGTCCAAATAAAAGTTTTGTAGTTAAAAATTATCAATTATTGATACAAGTGTCAAGAGAAAAGCATTACTCTAAGTTCGTCAGAAGAAGGAGGAAGTTTTTAAAAAAAATATTTATTATTAAGTAATCTACAAACAAGAAAGATGCCTTGCACTACGGAGCAGGACATCTGCAACTTTTTCATCAACAAGTCAAAAGAACTGGAAGGGGTCAACATAAGTGACGCGAAGGCATGGCTTCTTACCGGAAGATCGATGATACCTAATAATTTTCAGATCCAGGTCAGTGTCACTGCATTAAACATACAGCGGCTAAAGCCATACATAACAAACCATTCCATCAACTAAATTCATGTAATTCTTTTTTTACAGTTACAAAGTTTCCTCTTAGAAAAACGCCAGAAGAATGTGGAGGGTTGTGCGCGGTCCTTCGAAAGCCTATTCAAGTTGTTTCCTATGCAGATCATTGAGGAAGTGAATGAGATGGCCAATGCACAGTTACAAAGTTTCCTCTTAGAAAAACGCCAGAAGAATGTGGAGGGTTGTGCGCGGTCCTTCGAAAGCCTATTCAAGTTGTTTCCTATGCAGATCATTGAGGAAGTGAATGAGATGGCGAATGCTGTACAAGTAGTTACACTCTCAACTCAAAAAGTTACTGATGAAGACGCTTTTATGTGTAAAGTTTTTAATTCGCTAAACCCTATTGGTAAGTCACGTACACGCTTTTTATCATCATGTTATGCAAGTCAATAATCAATTGTAAATTATGTATTTATATTTTCTAAAATCAGATATGCGGATGGAGGTACTTATGCATTGGAGTGAACACACGCCTATAATCCTGGAGAAGTGTCAAAGTGTCTTACTGATGGTGAAATTGTTTCCAAACGATGGTCAATCAGCATGGGGTAAACTTCCTAAAACACAATTTGTACTGTACCGTTAAACTGTTCCAATACCAATAACCAATCAATGTGATAAATCTGAATTCAACTCTACTTTGTTGAATAGGGAAACATGTTGTACACACTATCTGGTTGCGACGCCGATGCAGACGTTTACTCCCCATTCCGGAAACATTTAGTCACAGAATTGGTTCCAGCCGTCCTCCATCTTTGTGAAAATCTTCATCCTTCACCAGCTTTGATTACTTTACTCAACCAGTGCATAGAATTTTATGTACTGGTTGACGACAATCGGGAAAGTGAAGGGGGGCCTTGTCTGGACAGCGAGTTGAGGTTTTTAAATGATTTTTAATTGGCTAGAGTAAAACTAAAAATATTTTGAACAAAGTTGTCTATACTAATTCTGTTTCATTTTCTATATAGATGGGAGAAACTGTATGGCGTGGTTGACCAGATTGGCTCACTTTTAAATTGGAGCATTTCACCATTTTTTCGGGATGCGGCCCGCGCTTCAGGCGGTATCAGCGTGGAAGCGCTGTTTCAGTCTCTTCTTGTTGCTGTTCAGCATAGGAATCACTACAGTCCCATTGAATTAGCATACATCGCAGTTATTATCTTTCTTCGTTGTATAAGCTGCTACTATGAGAAGCTTTTTGCTTTAAATTGTAACACCAGAAAGACGGGTAAGAATCTGTATTTATTATGGTATGATTGCAAAGGCATTTTGCGAAAGTTGTTTCTAGTTTCTAATTCGTAATGACTTGTATTGTATGTACTAGCGGACAAGTCTAAATTGACCCTTGTGGAGGTGTTCGTACCGTCAGCGCAAAGACACACAGTTCCAGACCCGAGTTTGCCCGTTATTACAACAGTTTCCTCGTGTTCCTCAGTTAGCTGCGATCCTTCCTACCTGCTCCAGAATTTTACAACCGCGACAAAAATATGGCAGTTGATTCAAAGTGTTGCTGGGGATCGTCTAGAAAAGGAATTTTTCATCATTTTGTCGTCGATGAAAAGTCTTAACTTGGAGAAATGGACCGTTTTCCAAGAAATTTGAGTTTGACTTCAAAACATACGTAGGGAAACATGGTTCTGGAGACTCTGGGCGAGTGACTTCTTCTCTCAAATTGGCATCAATGTTTTGCGGAAAAGAGAACTACAAGGTGGTTTTAATACCGATTTCACCAACATGATCAACGATCTTGTGTGTTGTAACTTATCTAATTCTATTTAATTACACAGGCTGCTGCAGAATATGCAATCAAAGCAGTGATTGACATCGGCAATATAAATATCCCTAGCACTACGGCGTCAGCGTCAACCCCAACAGCAACTAGTCCATCAGCAGATTCCAGAGCCAATCCCATGTTAAGGTCAAGAAGTCTGTCTGGCTCTGGTAGTAATATGGTCAGCAAAGCAGTCAACTTTTCATTCTTCAACTGCCCCTCGTACACCATGGATAATCACGGCCACCTGGTTCCTCAAAGACGTGTTCATTTCATCTCGGAAAACAAATCAGAGATATTGGCTTACGTGGCCAACGTCCTTATCCATTGTTTTTATGTACGTTTTAGCGTCACATTATCAAAGTCATAATATTTTGTACCTTGAAAAATAACATTTTGATAATGTATCCTCAGAGCGCGATGGATATAGCTATCGCACAAAAAGATGACAGCTGTCTAGGCCATTTAATGACACTCTTGCAATTGGAGTGGTATTCGCCGCCGGCAGACATGCTTCTCTCCCAGATTTTGGAAGTGATTCAACGCAAAGGATCTTTTAAGTATTACCCTAATTGGCTTACGTGGCCAACGTCCTTATCCATTGTTTTTATGTACGTTTTAGCGTCACATTATCAAAGTCGTAATATTTTGTACCTTGAAAAATAACATTTTGATAATGTATCTTCAGAGCGCGATGGACATAGCTATCGCACAAAAAGACGACAGCTGCCTAGGCCATTTAATGACACTCTTGCAATTGGAGTGGTATTCGCCGCCGGCAGACATGCTTCTCTCCCAGATTTTGGAAGTGATTCAACGCAAAGGATCTTTTAAGTATTACCCTCATTTTGCCGATTACATCATCGAAGCGGATATCTTAGAGCAGTTTATGGCGCTGAGCGGTAGTGGCCAAAGTAAGCCGATAAATCTGGACATTTTTACCAGCGGTAGTGGAAATGCCCCAAGGTAAATTAAAGGCAATATTTGCCTTTTCTGTTCTGCCTAAAGCATTGAAAATATATACGTTCCGTCTTGAGCAGTCACATATGAAAGAGTTATAATTCATTTTAATTGCAGCTCCAGGCGTATGGGAACACGGGGAGTGGAACGAGGAGCAAAGAGCGATTTTAAAGCCTTCATGAAGAAACAAATGTTAAAAAATGCCCGAGAAAATTTGGAAGCACTTATCATAAAGTTTTTGACTCAGAATAAAACTGATCTTTTGGCCTGTTTAGATGTATAAAATTTACTAATAATAATAATAAATAGTTTGTTACAGAATGAATAGAATCATGATTAATAAAGAGTTTTGTCTTTGATCCTTGTGAATACTGTTTGAAATTCGAGATCCTTGTTATGAGTTAATATAAATGTTTGATGTTTTGGCGTTTGACCCTGTCTCTCCATTGGCCAACTCAGAGACCAGCATATACCCAGGTACGAAAGCATTGGCGTTGGTATAATTATTTTGCGAGGGGGGCTCCCGCGTAACCTACAGGTTCAAATACCAATTGACAATTCTCCTGCATAACCTCATTTCACATTAATTATAAGTTCAACCAATATCAAATAAAAACTTGCCTCAAGTTCCACGTCTAAAGTCTCCAGCACCGTTTTGAAGTATTGAGACAAATGATTGAAGGATGGACGAGAGTTGGGATCCTCTTGCCAGCAATCCAACATGAGATTGTATCTGGAAAAGCGGGGTCAACAAAAAAGTTGAAATCATTGCGTCGTAGTTATATGTTTCAATTAGGTATTCAATCTTGCACATAGGTAGCTTACATTCCTTCGGTGCACCATGGCGGCTTAATCAGTCGCAGCCCATCGCACAACTCTTGTACAAAATTAATGTTCCACGAGAGACCAGGATAGGGAATGTCCCCAATTGAAAAGATCTCCCATATAAGAACTCCTTAAAGAAAAATGGGAAAATTAAAATTGGGAACTTGACAGTTGCCAAAAGAGGAAAAATGTGGCTTTTACCGTAGGCCCACACGTCCGAATGAGATGAAAATCGTAACTGTTGCAGGGATTCAATCGCCATCCAGCGCCAAGGTAAAGGTTCCTGTTGCTTCTTTACATATTGGGTGTAGTCAAAGAGTTGGCGTGATAGTCCAAAGTCTGTAATTTTTCCATTTTTCTTGTAGTCAATCAAAACGTTACGCGCAGCCAAGTCCGCATGAACGACCTGGAAGCAGGATAATTTATTCGAACTCATCAGATCTTTTATTACAAAGGTATAATGATTAATTTTAGGTACCTTTTTATTTGCTAGGTACTCCATCCCATTTGCAACTTGGTATGACCATCGAACAAGGTCGACAGTTGTCATTATATCGTCCCATGATGTACTCTGTTCAGGAGCGTTTGCATACCTGTAAATTGAACGGGAGCAAAAAGAGACTCCAACAATATCAACATTAATTTCCTTAAAATTATTTAAGTAGTAGAATAAACTTACGATGGAGCGTTGGGTTTGATTTCATTTCCAACAACGAGATTGATAAAGTACTGCTTATATTTTCGCATGTAACTTTCCAAACTTCCGTTCAGGCAGTATTCAACAACGATGTACAGCGTTTCTAAAAATAACAGGTAATCATAGCTATGTAAATTCTTAAATAAGTTTTATCAAGGTGTTGGCAATAATTGATGCTTCTCATACTCTCTTTAATTTTCTCTGTGGACGCTCCAATCAGCGAGACGATGAATGGGTGCTTTCCAATGTAGATCATAATTTTCAGCTCACTCAGGAACCCTTTGAACCGACTAACTTCGCAATCATTATTGACAGTTTTCACCGCGACTGCATCACTCAATCCTTCCACCCGCCCTTTTAATACAGTTCCAAATGCACCTTTTCCCAATATATTTTCACTGTCTGTAATCAAAAAATAGATAGTTAAAACTGATAAAATGAGAAAATAGTAAATGTGCTAATAAAATGAACCCAATCTCATAAAATATTGGCATTATGCATTACCGATAATTAATTTCTCTCGGGGAATTTCAAATCGCTGATCGTACGGCAAAGAGTCAATCACTTCGTGGGCGTCCTTGTCTCCTGCATTTTTAAGAGCTTCGGGGTTACCTTCGTGAAACTCTTGGACTTCTTTTTCCGTTAAATTTCGGATGGCGTCCTGTGTTCAGTAAAACGATTTGAAGTTGACTCACAGAAATTTTGTGCAAAAACTACTGAAAATATTATTTCTTAAAAATGCACCTTGGCTTGCTTTAACCTCCACATAACAAATATGACCACTCCAATTAAAATCAAGATGACGACCGCAGCTCCGGTCACAATTTCCCAAACTGGGGCTTCTTTCGCTGAAAATGGAAATGTCCAGTTATTCTGTAACATTCTCTTGACGTTATCACTTTAAAAGGAACTACTTTTGTGCTTTACCTGCAACATTGATTCTTCGGTGATGGCGCACCCAGCCTGTTTCATTCCATTTGGGAACCCAACAAATGACATCGTAATCATTTGGGTAGATTAGGCGGATGTTGCTTTCTCTCACAGTGTACAACTCGTAATCACGTTGGGTAGCATAATAATTATTTATGTCTTGCACCCTGTCTACATATTTATCAAATGACATTATTGTGCATTTTATTTTACAAAATAACCAAGATGTAAATTCAGGAAATTGCTAGATAACAGGTCAATTACTTTTGTGCAGCAGAATTTCGGAACCATCCTTGCCACGTATGACCCACTGCAGTTTCCCGTCCGAAATGAAACTTACAGCTTTACATCCAAACGGGTAAGAATTATGAGGATACATCGTCACGTTAGTCGGGACGCTGATCTCGATTAACGCTGAAAGCGGGGCTTCGTGCCAGTCGAGATCTAAAGAATGAAAGACAAAGGAATCAGATCTCGAAATAATACATTTGATTAAAGCTTGTTTTCAAAGACAAATGTAATTATTATAATTAATACACAGTTTCTTATCAAATCCTCTGAAGTAGTTGGTTTGATATGAATAATTCCCAGCGGAACAACGAATTGTGCCCTGAATGGTGCTCATATTGTGTTGGGGCAATGTGAGACAGAGTGAGTTAAGACCTTGCTGTGGATCCACATTTTGTTTGCAAGCTTGACCTGTCACACTTTGCTCACAGTCTGCCCTTCCATTCATCTAAAATATTGTATCAAATTTTTAAATATGCATAGGAAAAATACAGCCAAGTTTAGTATAAGTGCAGAAAATTACTGTTTCATCAAAGCAAAATTCGTTCAATTTGCACTCTCTTTCGCCCCTGCAGAAGACAACTTGTAGCTTCATCTGATTTATGGGAACGATTGAAGACTGGCAGACAACTTGCTCTTCAGATGATGGGTCCTTGTTCAGGGACAGGATAGAATTGTTCCGAATATCTATGAGACAAACGTTCAAACGCCATGTCATTCAATATCGCTAATTCGAATGATTTCTTTCCGCCTGTATTTACCAAGCACTTGAATTTTCCACTCCTTCAGGACCGTGTCATTGTCAGAGGCACGGCATTCCACAGTCCCCGTGTCTCCAGGTTGGAAATATTTTTCCACAAATTGCGATTCATACTGGAGAAGGGAAGTATCTGAGACTATCGACTTGGGTGAAATTGGCTTATCCTGGAAGATACCTGTGAGCCTCACACGTTGCCCATATTTGCACGATATCTTTAGCTCCGAATTCGAAAATGCGTAGATGTTTTCATCGCTTGGCTCAAAAATTATGTCTAGAAAAAATATTTCATTCACATGTCAGAAAATCTTATAATGCTGGTGATAATTTGCGAATTGAATCCGGACTGAAAACTCTGCTAAAATACCTGATTTGGACAGAACAGTGAAAGACACATGCTCCTCTTTGTCTCCCGTCGTTCCATTTGCTCTGCAAGAATATTTCCCTGTCCGATCCAAATCTTTCTCATCTCCATCGGTGCTGATAATGAAACCTCTGGTCTTCACAAATTCTACTTGTCCATCATGAAATGGATCCAGAGTTGGTACGACGTTGGGGTCATTCGGTACACACGGAAGGACCAAGTTTCTCTCCAAGAAAGGAATTGAAATGCTGTCCATGTCATTTTTACGATTAATTGTGCGAGGTCTCAAATTCGATGAAAATACAGAGGTTCCTAAAACACACTTTTCAGAATTATTCATTCAATCATTCAATGTGACGGGTAAAGTGAATGCAGGCAAAAGGAAGGACGGTTCACCTGGTCGAAAGACAAAGAATGAAGTTTGATGATCCACATTTAAATGTGACCTCACCACGACTTCCCTTGGAGCCTCTATTTGGGCCAATGTAATGCT
>JAHZMY010000491.1:0-26884 GCA_027743915.1 Seira sanloemensis
GCAGAAAGAAACTTGTATCGGAAATGATACTTTCACTTTTTCACTTGAAGCCACTAGTGCGTCACACAATTTGGTCGTAAAGTAGAAAATAAGCTCACGTATATAGGTAAAATGAATATAAAATACTTTGACCATTCCTAAATTGATAACAATGCCTATCTTTAATACACATCGTTGGATAAACCAAGGGCGTAGATCTTTAGGGTAAATAGGTATGTATGTATTTGTAAAATTTCAATATGATTCTTTGTACTGGTCACTTTGTAGTGAGTGGGAGTTAGTAGGTAGATTATGACGTATCTACAAAATGTGGAATCCTTTGACATCAATTGAAATTGTATGTGGCTAATTACATATGTTGAGCTGACGAAAAGCTAACTGGATTATTTTCTGAAGACTGTAAACATATTGGCTTAACCTCATTTCAGTCTGAAGAGCTGAGCTCGGTCAGTTCATATAGATGGCAAGGTTTTTACAAGCTCGCTTTACAGTTTCATGTTTATCCCAGACCTACTTCGGAATCACTTTCTTTTCATCGTTCTGGTTTTGACCGGATTCGCGTCTTTTAAGTTTGGATACGATCACTGTAGCCTTTCGAGAGAACAAGATTTTTTGTCTTGGAACGTGAGAAGTTAATGAAAGGTCTTCTTTACAAGAAGGCTGAGATTGGAGACGATGAAAGGAGTAAACTGAATTGCCCACACGTTTCGTTTTGTCTGTAGTAGCATTGGTGCATGTGGAAAGCGTCATTTATAAAAGTCAAATGATTAAAATTCCGTGGTTATTTTGGACTAGTAATGCTACTCTTGATTATCCTTGCAATAAACGATAAGGCTTTGACCATGACAGCGCTACGTTGATTTGGTCAAGTCCGTAACCAAACTGCAAACAAATTTCTTCCTACCCAATAATTTACCCTCTCTAAAAATAAAAAAATGAAGTTACGAATCCAATTGTATAATATCCAATAAATGTACATAAGCTGCTCATAGTAATGTAGCATTGGTAAGAAGATTAAAAAACTTGACACTACTTGCATAGAAGGGGGTTCAAAAATCTAAGTAGATACAAGGCACCTGTCGAATCTGAATCAATATTTGGCACAAAAAGTGCAACTTATCCACATTTTACATAGACTTTTAGGGCTCACCCTTCATATCACTTAAGCAGTCTTCATCACAAATCATGGATAAATGTGAGGAAGCCTTGTATCTGAATATTCTAGTGCTTTGGAATTACACCAGCTAGAAGCGGCATATGTGTGTGACTTAATCGACGGCTTATAGGCAGGTATACATATATTAATATCCATTAAAAAGCAGGTAAGTCATCAGAAATTCGATAGCCAAAAGTGAGCTTGCAATTTTTGGGACAAAGGAATACCTCTGGCTATAGTTGTGCATTTGCTGTATATGATGGCAGGGAAGTCAATATACTGTGTACACATCAAATGTTGCTTCACGTTATCTCATCTGCAACAAATAAAAATACTCGAGGGTACAGAGAACTCTCAAGCAAGTACGTAATTGTAATCTCGACATTTATTGTGAAGCAAACGAGGGAGTATTTGTTTACTTCTGGCGATGAGTAATAGCAGAGCTTAATGTAAGCTCAAAGTCATGAATGTGTGGTAGGAATCCTACAGTAGGATACTTGTTGCTGGCCTGAAAATGCTCTTTCAACATGTGCAGAGAAGAAGAAAGATCTTGTAGAACAGTGCGGTCGTGATAATGCGATCTGATGATGATGATCAGTATTTGCTCTACTTTAAAGAGCTTTACGCACATCACATGTTGGGAGAATTTAATAAAACTATATTTAACAAGAAAGTAAGTTCACGCAAAAACTTGTGGCAGTTGTTGCTGATAGTAAAATATAAAACTTGCGGTAGTAGAATTTGAATTTTATTAGTTGAGTATTCTTAAAGTTTTCCTTGAGTGTGTCAAGCCATCTTCAGAGATTCCTTCAATGTGCATTTATAATTCGGATTTCCTAAAGGTACGGGTGTTTTATAGCAATATGTAAAAGAGAAATTGCAATATGATAAATTGAATATTTAATATTTTTTGTCAGAAATTTTTGTAAAATTTGTCAATGGCCATCGGTTATAATTGTATTTATTATTACTATTACTTATCATCGGAAAGAAATAAGAGCTAACTTGAATGTCAATTTACACATGTATGCATAGGTATAGGTATTGGTGAAATGTAATTCCTCGAGCTTACATATATGTATTCTTTTCTGAGAAATCAATGTTCGATTTTCTCAGCCAATGCAAACCTCCCAGCTAGAATTTCATTACTAAAAAATCAATTTCGGTATTGGATTACCTTCTTACTGCATAAGAACATGACACTTACTTCCGTCGCAATATCCATGTTATCGCTGTATGTGCCTGGGTCAGGTAGAAATAACTATGGCTTACCTTGATCAATACATGTGTGGGAACATCATTGCTTATTAAAGTTTAATTGTCCAATATATTTTCTCGTGTGTCCAGCGTCTTACATAAAACTGAAACTTGAAACCCATCTGCAATTACCGCAAAGTCTTATTTGGTTGATTTTATTACATGACCAAGTTACATTTGCAATTCAAAGAAATAAAATACTGCATTGGCTCAAAAATGAGTAAAAATTGAACTGAAGAGTTTCGTAATCTGCACAATTCGAAACTATTTTAGGGACTGAGATATTTTGTATGTTGCCAAAATTACAGTCGCAAATATAATTTCAAAGTTAAGGTTATCATATCAGTGTAATTTGTGATATGATATGTGCATAGTCGAAAGTATATTGTATATGCCTTATAAGCCTAATGTACATGATTATTCTGCTAAAACATATTATTACTGATTTAGGTCTGGATTTTCCATGCTATTATCTCCCTGGTTTAGGTATCAGGCAAATAGTATTAGTTTGAAAAAATATGAAAAATTGAATACTGGAATTAATTTTTTGAAACGAGTACCTAAATTTGACCTAAACATGAAATTGGGCATTGAGCAACATCCAACCTGCATTTCTGGAATAATTTTGCGTGGGCAAAACTTTAACTCTTTGTATATTTTCCATATTGAGTGCATTGCAAAGTTTATACTAAATATCTGATTTAATGTGGCCCATATTTTTCTGAGGACTACTTTTTGTTCTTTTCTGTGTCTATTACATACATTTGAAAGCTAGGACAGCGAATGAAATTTGCCAGTGACCTCGAAAAAGGAAATGTGGCTATTGCTCGTAGCATCGTAAATTGCATGAGCAAACCTACAGCAGACAATATATAAACCATTTCGTACAGTTTTCGCAATAACGGCTTGCTGGATGGTTGTATAATTCGGACCTTTGGGATGTCACTAGACACACCTGAGGCGGCTGAATAAGGGTCAGGTGGGAATTAAGAAAGACACAAAAAGCTAGTTGACCGTTTTCGCATTTCGTGCAATCCGCACATATTACTAGACTTCTAGACGATTAATCCATCTATATTTCAGCTTCCGGTTGGAACTGTCCTTCGGGAGTCGGCCCATGTTTGCATCATGTAAGTGTAATGAAATGCAACTGCATATATAGTTTTTTACTAATAAATGAAATCCGAATAGACCGTTTTGGGCATCTTCAAAAATTGCACAGTTCCAAAAAGAACTACCAGTCAAAACGACAAGGAGTTTGTGTTAGTTGGTACTCAGTTTGTTTTCACCAAGCACTATTTTGCAATATAATAATCTCCATCTCTACATTCACCATTGGTTTTACATACGATCGTGGTAATATTTGTCAAACATATTCAAAGCAGTGCTGAATCGCTTCTGTAAAAGTTTAAATGTTTGCACAATAAGAAGTGGAAAATGTTTTAGTGCTCAATTCATGAAAGTCATTTCCTGCTCGCAACACACAACGTTGGCATTTGCCCCTATATTATAATTAATAATTAAGTTTCCGGCAAAGTTGGTTTCAAGTACAATTTAAACCAACAAGATAAATATGTACATGTGCATATAAATAAAAATCTATGTTCGTAATATGCTAAATGATTTGGCAAAATCTTTTCATGCTTTATCCTAACTAAAATTAAAACCAAAAAGAGTTTGAGCGTAGATTACATATTCCACGCTCACACAAAAATTGTGTGTAGGTACACAGCTATGTAATGTTAGTTTTTTGTACGTCAGGTTGTTATCTAAATAAAAAGCTGGTCATTCAGTCATTGACATTTGACCCCTCAAATGTCTTTTCTATATCATCTAACTACACTCGTCACATTATGCATGCATTCATGGAAAGATCTATATATACATAGTTGTCGTGTATAGTAGTCACACCTTGGAAAAAGCCGCATACTTTTGAAGGTTTCTAATATGTCAGCCATCATTCTACTTCACTGTTACCGGTGTGATCGCCTTCATGTATTCATTTACAATTAAACAATTATATTAAAAAAATCTTTGTATTTTTTCTCCAAAAAGGTACCGCAAACAGTACTCCAATTTCAACAGAGATCTGATAAAAGCGGAGTCTCCTGTTACTCGTAGACGAAAGGAGAACTTCGCCAAAAACCGTCCAGAAATTGACTCTTCTCCAAAGTCGAACGAGGAGGACAGTTACAACACCGCGATACATTTGTTTCCAAGAGTGGACGACTTTGACAAGTTCGACTTGAATGCGAATTCAGACCATGATGTAAACCAAAGTGGCGAAATCCTTTCCATTGAAAACATTCGCGAAAAGAGTGAAAGTCCGGATTTTCACGCGTTTCGAAATGAGTGTGGTGGAGATCACGACAAAAGGCTGAACTCTTTAAGCCCTGACGATTTAACAAAATCCTTTCTTGATCCTTACATTTCAATTCCAGAGGAGGTACTTTCCCGAAATAGGGATTCTTTATACGAAACAAGTTTAAGAAAAACAAAAAGATTTGCCGAGCCTCATAATAATCATCACCATCAACAATTTCCAAAAACGCCAAATACCCTGAAAAGAACAGAGACTGCGATACCACAACAGCGGAAAAGTGACGCTTACGTTGAAAGAGCGGATGACGACGACAACGAGAGCCATCGAATTAGACGAAGTAGCAGTCTGAGCAGCATTCCATCCTATTTTTATCCAGATCCATATTCCATTGTTGTTTCCCGGTATTTAGAAGATCTTGGCTCTTTGTCTCCCTACTCATCCGCGGGAGGATCGGAGGCAACGGAATACATTCGCTTATCGCAAGCTCCTTCACTTATTTCAACACCTGAAAAATCATCAAAAGCACTCCAGCTCGGGAGAAAGCAGAGTGAAAGCGATATATTTCTTGAAACTCAAAATCAGATAGCTCAAGTTGGCGCTTTGAAGGACAATATGAATTTTGATAGTGCTCTATCAACATCAGAGGAGTATCAGAGCTTTCGATCGAGTGTTCCTTTGAAGAAGATTTGTGTTGAGGCGGACGGATCTAAAGTATGTATGCTTTATGTAACCTAATATTTACGATTAAATGATACATGGCGTAAACTGCGCCGTTTTTCTTTTCAACACGAGTTCCTACATTTTTCCAGTGTATCTGCTCATTTCTGTCTTCACCCTCTCCTTTGATCCAAAGAAAGCCTTGGAATAGAAAAGTTTTGATTCTGTATTTTATAACTATTCGAGCCTGTTTATCCAAAAACTGCTTTTGGTGAAATATGAGCGTTTTTGTTCGACTTGATTCGTGTCAATTACTAAAGTGTACCAGATTTGGACTTATTTTAATACCTGGATTTTCTCTCCAATAGATTTCTAAGCTTTTTGCCCGAGTGGCATATAATACCAGTTAAATTCAGAAAAGTCAAGGCCCTATGAGCAGTAAATCTTTTTAGAGCGATTTTTTTATTTTCAGTTGGCTTCTAAAAATGAGCAAGCTAAAAGAATGCTTTAAAAATGTACACATTTATGTATTACAATATATATGTATATAATGCATTTCGAGGCGGCTTGATTCTTTGATCTCATTGACGTTAGTGCGTGCAAACTATATTTTCTTTCTCAAAGGAATGGAAAGTTTACGATGCTGGACCACGCTCAGTTCGTTGCCCATTGCTTTGCCTTGGACCTGCTAGCGCCACCTCAGATGTGTTCTATCGTCAAATCTTGAACTTGACTGCCCGTGGGATACGAGTGATTTCAGTACGTCCGTAAAGCTGAAATTGAGTGATATATGATCACAGCTACAATTGCTAATTTTTAATTGTGCTATGTACTATAGGTCGAAGGGCCAGTCTATTGGACGGTTGATGACTGGTGCAAGGGTCTCAAGAAATTGTTGGATTGTATGAATCTTGACAAAGTTCACATCTTTGGAGCTTCGTTAGGTAAAAGAACTTAAGAAGTAATGCGGAGCTCAGAAATGCTTGTGTCTTGTGTCACACAAGACACACAATTTCATAAACACACAAGTTGTGTGTTTATGAAATGTTCCCTTAAAAATCAATTTATTTTGTATCATAGGTGGATTTCTGGCTCAAAAATTTGCCGAGTACACATACCACTACCCGCGAGTAGCATCTGTAATCTTGTGCAATACATTTCTCGACACCTCAATCTTTGACTATCATGACACGGCAATGATGTACGTTGTAGAACTTTTCCTTTTTTCGGTTGCTAAACTTGCAAATCTTAAAACTCTAAAAATATATGTTTCATTTGTAGATTCTGGATGCTCCCCTCCGTAATTCTGAAAAAGCTTATCGTACAAAATATTACCACGGCTCGAATAATGGACCTTGACATTGCTCACGCGATTGAATTCATGCTGGAACGGGTAAACTAATGTTCTAATGCAATGTAGCAAAAATTAGTAAAAATCAAATGCAGTATAATTTCTCAACGATTGCAGCTAAATAACATATCTCAACAAGAGCTCGCTTCCCGAATGACTTTAAACTGCGTGAACAACCACGTGGACACATTTAAACTGAAGCAAATCAAAATGACCATCATGGATGTCTTTGATGACTCTGCCCTTTCCAGTCAAGCCCGTACGGATATGAGCAGTCACTATACGGATGCCAAATTAGCACATTTAAAAAGCGGAGGAAACTTCCCGTACCTGAGCCGAAGTGACGAGGTTAACATGCATCTGACGGTAATAGATGCATTTTTACAGTGCAAATATTTAATTACATTTGTATTACCAAAGTGTTGAGAAGTTTTCAAGCTGACTTTTTTTTATATAGGTTCACCTACGGGCATTCAATGGTACAAAGCATTCTGCCCAAGTGGAGCAGGATGGTGCGCGAAAAATTAGCAACACCGTCTCAATCAGCCGCCCAATCACAAGGCAGACAAACGGAAGTAGCATTAGCAACAAAAGTGCAGAGGATGTTCTTGGAGCTCCAGCAGTACCTCAATCATTAGTGGATGAGAACAAGGAAATCAAGGAACAAGCCGCTAGTATCTTAGGATTACCCGTGCAATAGTAGTAGTCATCTCATTCGCCAAGGTGTAGGGATGGAAGATGGAATCGGATAAGGTTGCTTGATTCGTTTATAAGACATTTGACTATGAAAATCTCAATTGATTTTATTTCAAGCTACTCGTTACTCTTAAAGATTTATCGTCGTTTTAAACAAATATTTTAAGTCAAACCCTATTAATTTTAATACGATTACACAGACTGAAGCGTAACAACCAAAAATTTGAATCAAGCCAATAATGCAATAAAAAAATAAGTCTGATACGACACGATGTCTGGGAGTTGATTGCTATACGAAATACGGGTGGAGAATCGTGGATGTGATGTACATAGGTGATGTGATGGTGAGCGCGTGAACGCGTGGACGGACAGCGATATATTATGTCAGATAAAATTTATAAATATTTTTGGTCACAATTTTATGCATTTGTATAGCTATTCGCTACAATAATCTCAACCTTTGCATATTGAAATCGATGAACTTTTACAATAATATATTATATATGTGTGTCCATAGTCCACAATAATTCCTAATGTCAATATGCTAAAGACTTTTCGAATTATCTGACCATTATCAGACAAATGCACTATGCGCTAAATATGAATAAAAAGTGTATATTTGCTATGATTACGTTGTCTTTGATTTGCCGTAGTCATATTATGTTTACCTTCTAAATTGTCGATACTTAAATACTACTTAATTGCAGTGGGAAAATGTGAATTAAATGAGCTTTTGATGTTTGCAACTGTATGTAAAGATTTTAAAAATATTGTAAGCCCATAATTGTGGAGCTTTCATAGATGTTAAATGCATCAAAACTAAATGTACCTTTTCACAAAGACCGAGTTTTTTAATTGTTAAAGATTTCAAATTAAAGTTGATCCATGAAAATTATGAGATGAAAAAACTCGCAGTGAATTTATTTTTATAGCAAACATTTTCATTGATGCATCTTGAAAAACAAACAAGTGACAAGTCTCCAACATTGGCATTGGCAGGTACATAGGTACTACTATTAAATCTAAATTCTAAATAACTCTCCATATCTTTAATAATACTCAGCTTCGGTAATTTTTGCACACAATCGCATCGCAGAATCCTACACCACACTTAAATGCACTTTATGATGATAGCATCTCACTTGACAAAGGATGGTTCTTGTCCACTTCTCAATTCACGTAAAAACGCGCGAATCAATGTTCAAGAGAAAGTTCAATGTTTATATCATGTAAGCAATAATAAACAAAAAAATGAAACAAAAAAATCTTGACTCCAAAGTGCACGTGCTAATCAAATACATATTTCCAAAAGATAATTTGAGTTATTATCTACAAAGTTTTTACTGATGACCTGCTTGAGTTTGTCTGTGAAATATTCAAAATGATCCCTCAATTTCGATGTGTATCATTTCTTGTCGGAGGGGGGCCGGCTTTGTCAAAGGGTTTGCACCAACGTCTGAAGACCTTCATTGGAAAAATTAATTCGGTATTTCATTAAAAAGCACTATTACCTAAGTAAACCTTAAATGTTATCTGTATGTATTTATATTATATCTTATTATGTAGGGCACAAATGCTCCCACCGGACTTCGGACTTCCTCCTCTGCACCCCCAAAAGCAAACACTGGAAAGAGTTTCAAACCAAATATGTTGGGAAATAGGTTTGAAGCAAAAGTATACTTTCTTTCTCGGGCGGAAGGCGGTAGGTCAAAGCCAATTGTGACCAAATATATTCAACAGCTATTCAGTAGAACTTGGAACATTGAATGTAGGCTAGATCTCCCGGCCAGTGTGAATATGTTAATGCCTGGAGAGCATGGTACGGTAGAATTGACTTTGCTCAGAAAAATGGTCATGACTATGGGCCAACAATTTACTCTCCGAGAAAATAATGTAACGGTTGCAACCGGCTTTATTACTCGTGTGCTTGAGAATGTCAAGGTTGAAAAGTCTCTAGGTAAACTGAAACTATGAATTAAGTCATTTAGTTTAGTCAAAGCAAAATACTTGTTATATGTACCTATATATAATTGTTAGCGAAGTATAATATTGCCCCAAAGGTGAATGCTTCAAATGTATGATTACCGGTTATTTATTAAATAAACATTTATATGTCGTCTTATTCGAGAGACCAAGCAGGTAACTGAATATGTTTATGAATTTTACTTGTCTTTTAAAAATGCCCACCTTTTGAACTGGTACTAGATTTTAAATCAGCATTCTTTCATGGTATTAGATACATAAGTATACTCCCTTCGCTTATATTTTATGAAAATGCATACATGTGGTCAAAATCAATAGAAATTGTAAATCTATGAGTACATATTTAATTATTCCTGACTGTATTGTGTATGCATCCATTTTCACAACGATTTAAACATGTCATGTTGGCCGAATCGTGTTAGGGGAGCTCAAGCATCTTAAGTCTCATCAGTCATGAGTAAATAATTTAAGGACAGGATACAATTGCAGCTGCCAGACACAGGATGGTCACGATTACAATGACTGCGACGAAACCAATAGTCGTACATTTTGCAGAAGCGCAGAATTTCGGGCAGAAGAACCGTGTTCTTCTTCTCAGTTTTGCGCAAAGGCGGTTGCTCTCAATGTCGTCGTTTTCCTCCCTTATGGCGCCCAATATAGTTGCAGTTTGGTCGGGATTAATTGAACTTAATCGGGATCGTCGTGGAATGGTGTCGTATTGAACTGTACTTTGTCTTTTGAAGACTTTGGACGATTTCCTTTTTTCGGAAGGACCGCTCGCCTGCACGCTTTGTTGTCGAGTGTCGGTCGGTTTGTGTTCGTCTGAGAAATGAACACTTTGTCGCCGACTTGGTGTCAAGATGAGAGGGCGAGAATTTCTTCGCGTGATGGGATGACCACCGCCTGCATTCAATTTCTTGTTTTTCCCTTGCATATTTGTAGACGACACTTTGTTTATGCCACGATGACTACGACTTGGAGTTTGTCGCCTCTTTTGTAAATTACTTTTGCGATGAGT
This sequence comes from Seira sanloemensis, assembly GCA_027743915.1. NCBI lineage: Eukaryota > Metazoa > Arthropoda > Collembola > Entomobryomorpha > Entomobryidae > Seira > Seira sanloemensis. The sequence goes on from JAHZMY010000491.1 coordinate 10,442, forward strand.
ATTGCCCACCATCGGAAAGATATCGAACTTGTGCTCTTGGCGTACTGTCGAATGCTGTAAGTGATGAGAAGTTTTTAATGCAATGTCTTCTTTCGTTTACATACACACATATTTTAGATTCGTAATTATACCCAAAATAAATTGAGCAAGGTTGAATTAAGTAATTCCGACTTTCTGCGTCCATACACGTTTTGAATAAAAAGTTTACCACTTGTTGTACGGAGATCATCACTGCTCGTTTCGTCCTTTGCATATCCATTCCCGTCGTCAGTATTTTCAGCGACAAGTTCACTTTCTTCACAAAATGAGACCTTGGTTGCTTTCTCTTCACTCCAAGACTTGCTTTCTTTTTCGTTGAGGTTCTCGTCTTCGACTGGGGAATTTATTGGAATTGAGTCTTGGGTGGCTTCCATGTTGCCGTGATTAGCGTTGGAAATGTTCGAAAATGCCGTTTGATCCGGTCCATTTTCATAAAGCGTTTCATTTTCACTTCCGTTCCCTTTCCTATTGCTTCCGGTGTTGTCTTTGCCTTCCTTAATTCCTAGTCATAACATGAATGCGTATTCAGTGAAAACTACGAGATCTATCGAGGGGAAAGGTATGTATAGGTAAAAACGCTTTTGATACCTTCCGCTTCCTTGTCCATAAGATTCAAGCTGGAAATATATTGTATTGTTCTTTCATTTATACATGTGTTACAAAAAAAATCTCAAATACCCTGCTTATGAAACGTTACTGTTCCTTTTAAAATAAAATTGTGACAAAAGTTATTGGACATATTATTTCATAGGACATCCTCGCCTGGATACAAGGACTTTCCAAACTTGTATTGTAAAAATGATGTACACATATTATTAGTGAAAATTCCATTCGATTCGACTTAACATTGAGAGTCAACATTGATCCGTGGTTCAAATTCAGATTCTGTAGGGAAAACCGCAGTAAGGACTTTTTTACATTTTAAAAAATAGAAGAAATCAGTGATCATTATGAGTGAATATGTCATGTTGGTACTATATAAATTCATGTATACATGATTTTTTTAGCTTCGACTTCATTTGTGTTTTGGCATATTAGCAATATGTAAAATCATCTATAAAGGTAATTGAGATTGCAGTGCGGCACTCCAACAAGCAACAACAATAATGCTTGTATGTTAAATGCAGTTTCTTAAAAGTATTCGGGAAGGTACTTGATAAGTTACTACTGTCTGTGGTATGTTAATCATTCGAATTTCTTTAACATCACTTTTGCCTAAAAACACAGCTAGTGTGATGATGGCGAACAGGTTGCATTTTGTAGAAAAAACTCTAGGCATTTATATACTGTGCTGTCTTGTTTTATGGCAACCGTTCTGAACGAGGCGCTCCTTCTTATCTTCAAACATGACTTTCAAATTGTCCCTGTGGTGCTGCAGAAGTGTAGGTCGGCATGTACTTGGCAGTAAGAGTGCTTAAAATGCTTTTAAAAATGCGCAAAGACACGTTTATGAATGAAACTCGTATTGGTGCACAGAGAAAGAGAGATGAGAAAGATGCGTAATGGCGAAAACAGTTTGCATCTTGATTCGTGAGTTGAAGGCATTAGTTCGCCGGTATGCTTCTTGCTGACTGGGTCAAGCTCATGGCTGGCCTGCGGACAGTGATTTTCACAGGAACGTTTGCACTACAAATTAAAAGGAATTTTTTCATGGAAAAACTATTTTCTCGTTGGGAAAAGTTAGGAGAGATACTATTTCAGGTTTCCAAACCTGCAGTGGATACATTGTGAAATTTCAAAAAGTTGTTAATTAGTGTTAGTGAATGTATCTACCTATGTATGTACATATGTAGCAATGTTTGAAAGTTGCTACTTTTACATAAACTTTTTTGATATCTGACACTTATCTCTCTAAAGCCTCTGTTGAGATTGTTGTGCATCAGTTGAGTGTTTTGGTTTATAATTGGATCCAAATCTGAATTACGTTATGTGCTTTCCAACAAACGCGTATATGGATTTAATCTATAAGGTAATGTTTAATTGACGTCAATTTTTGTTTATGAAATGCATCGAAATGATACTTTTGTACTGCTTGATCTTAAATTGATAAGAAATTTACATCGCAAACGAAGAATTTTATTGGAGTTTAAATGTAAAGAATATGTAGACTTTCGTTCTAATTCTAGAAGAGTGGTCATATGTATGTATGTATTTCATGCGTCTAAACAAGATCGCAAAAAGTTGCAATTGTTAAACCAAGATTACCAAACGTCAGAGTGCAAATAGACAACGAGTTTGTTTTCTCTCATTTCCGCCGCTTAAATTTCAATTTCATTCCTATTAAACTCAAATTAGGAATGAGGCATTTCTTTATTTATTGCTAGTTGTTTTACCGGTCAGAAACCAGGCTTACGAGCTGTGCCTAAAATAAATCTTTTCTGATTGATTTATTGAAGACAAAACTAGCTTGGATGTTGCAGTTTTTCCGAACATAATGTCGCTGTGCATTTTATCTTGAACCACCTACACAAGCCCAAAAATTCAAAGGAATAGAAAACCTGAAAGCAAATGCGAGGGGAGAGACATGTATATCACAAGTCGCTAAAATGGACTTACAATCTGCCACTCTTCATTTATTACTTATGAATTATTACACCGGTTAGCAGCAGCAACTGAAGATGATTACTATCGTAGTTGCATGATCACTCGTTTTAATATTATTCTCGGCGCTGTTAACTTTGTGGATCAGTAAATACAGCATCAAGTTTTTACTTTTTTCGATTTTTTTTCAATCCCGGGTTAGTAGGTCTATTATGGCATGATTTCAACAAAAGCCTCGTGTTTTCAAAACTCGCATTGTATTAGTAATGTCCAATAAATATTTATCATTCATTCCAAATCTGATGATATTTGGCCATTTTGACTTGGCAGAAGCGGTAATTGAAATGAACATATATTCTAACAAAACTGATTTGTTAAAACGCGCATGAGTCAGGAACTGGTTTGTCTTTTCAAATAGAGAAAAGTTTGAAGACTTGTAATTCTAAGCCAATTATTCAATGATGAAACGGCATCTGCGACTTTGCGGTAAAAAATATGCTCTAAACTTACGCTGTGTTATGTAGGGTAAATCTCTATTAAGACACCGAAAATGCTTAAATCGAGATTACCATACTAATATTGTTAATTTACAAAAACTACTATATTGAAATGAGATTCAGAATCATGGAAAAGTTCTTTAAATCCTCTCGTTTCCAAATACTTTTTTTTATTTTGAATTGAATATGCTGTAAGTGACCAAACGAATTGTTATCTATCATTGGTATATAGATATGAACAACTCAGTTTTACGTCTTCTTTCTTACTTCTCTTACAATTTCATACTTTTTTGACGATTGGCCTACTTCTCATTCGCTGAAATGAGAGAAAATAAATTCTTCCATATTTTGTTGTTGTGATGCACCTTTCTGACTTACTTTTAAAGAGAAGATTAAACAACCGGTTATGTCTTCATCTGAGAATTACATCTTGGCTTATGAATTGCAAATCGAAATTTCTAAACCATGTATTTTGATAACTATTGCTGATTGCAGAGCTGAGCCGCATGACAATCTAGCAACACTGAAGCTATTGTTACATGAATTATGACAAATACTTAACACTTAAATATACACAGATAGCATATTCCTCCTACCTTCGCATTTTTATATTCACAAAGACAGAAAAAGTTGGGCTTGTGCAAAAAAATTGGACAATTTTGTGCATCATTATATTATTAAAGTGTGTGATATCTTCATCATTGATTCATATGTATTAAGTTTGGTAAATCTCAGATGAAAATCCAAAGTTCTTAAGAGTTTAACGTTGCGTTAAATTGAAGAATAAATTACTAGGTATATAAGTCTAAAAGTATCGGAGACAAATTTTCATATTTAAGAGTCGACGGATTTAATCTCAAACTATCCCCATTATCATCCCATCACATTTGCAATTTAAATTTATCCCTCCGAAAGCCGACGACTATGAGGTTTTATTCTTTTGCAAATATTTCGAATTAACGATTTCATTGTCCAAGTATTTCCTGTATGTAGTTGTAGTTAAAATCTGGGTAGACGCATAGCTTTCATTGGCGTTTCTCGGACTTAGGCACGGAAGGCGAGACTGGAAACGGTGTCACGAATGTATGCCATTTACCATTTGCACAAAAGCACAGTCCACTTATCAGATTGAAGGGTGTGATAAGCGCAAGCAAAGCAAAAGTATTGTTGTGTCTCCTTGTCTTTGGGCTCGGACCAAAAAAAAATTGTATGTACGTGCGGACCTGCATTAAGTAAGTGCAGTGACAAGAAAATACACCTGCAAAAAGTTTTACTTGCAAGAAATGAAGACCTTGTGACCATTGTCAAACTTTCTGTGTGTAAGAAGTTGCACAAAAAGCATTGCTCTGGCGCATGAAACGTCAGGGAGTGTCAAAATGCAAAGTGAATACAAATAACACATTTCCCTAACTGGTTTTTTTGTCTTTTCACGTTGCAATCATTGAATCATCATCTTTTCATCAGCATTCAGTAACAGCGTTGTAACGTCATCCTTTGTTTTATCGGAGTGGATTTTTAGGGCCTTTGGGCAAAAGTTTTGCACGAAAATTTCGACTTACGATTTGTGATGGAATTATCCTCCAACAACGCTAGCGCTTTCAAAAACATTTTTAGATGAATATTTGAATACTGACCATATAAAGTATATGTGTCTTCACTTACCTAACTCTACTTCTTGTATTTTATTTATAAACGGAAGCAATTTTTAATCTAGACTTTTTCCAACAACAAAATTGCAAACATTTTGATTCCTGTTACAAATACTAAATATGCATATTACTTAGAAGTACAAAGCTCTGAGTAGAATGCCTTAGACATTAGCTGCAATTTTGAGGATTTAAAATTTACAAAATGCAAAATCCTCGGATTGTGTAGTCTGATTAGCTAATAGTATGTTCGCAATCTGCTTATAGCATAGTAAAATATGCAAAAACATCAAAGTAGCAAACTGGGAAATAATTTTATCTATAATTTTACTGTGTCATTTCCTTTACTTTTAAATTTCATCCATTTCATTTCATCTTAAAATTTACCTGTTTAAAAATATTGCTCGCTTTTTGTATGCATCTGTGTGAGGTTTGCTTTCATGAGAATCCTACTACTACTGCATAATCCCTACAAACAACCCCTTCACCCCACACTTCCTTGTGACTTGTAAAAAATGAAATCGTGATTTTTCAATATCGTAAAATGGCATTCAGAGAAGAAAAGGATTTACAATACAGTTTGCACCAATTCATTGACGTATTTGGAGAAAGTTTTTTTGCGCAAAAACATTTCAATTATTCTCACAATATTTTACGATGTCAGAGGTCAAAGCATGTATCACCAGCTGGGATTTTACTGGGTGATCTGATTTTACATAGATATTTGACGAGCTAATATCATGTAGAAATTCTTGAAAATGTTTTTTAAAAATCCACTACGGAGGTCTTAACTGTTTAGATATGAATCTCGGGATGGTCGTTGATGTTAATGGCTTGGGTTCTTAATTTATTATGTAGCCATGTTTTTTATTTTCATACCAAAATTAGCCCAATCTTGTGCTCAACTTGATGAATTCATTAGAGCCTTCTTAAAATCACTAAATGAGCGTTTCATGCCATAAGATGCACCCAGAATTTCTATAAGAAACTGAAAATTATTCAATTTCAAAGTTTTAGTCCAACATGTAATATGCTCACGGTACACCATGGCCCCGTTCAGCTCTTTGAGAAATCTTGTAAGAAAAACAAATAGGCTAGACCTTTTCATTCTGATCGTATTTCCATAAAAGGATTTCGAAAGTTGAATATACGTACACACGTGAGACCCCTTTCATTCCTAAGATTTGAGAACATCTTTAAACGCATCTTGAACCACGCATAAATTCAGTATGAAAACTGTTCACAAGCTCTCGGAAGTAAATTTTGTGAAACTTGAGTCTAACAGTGACAAAGTGATTATAAAATTACATGTATTTATTTATAACATGTCCAAGTAGTATGGCATCCAAATATGACTTTCATTCTCGAGTGTATAATTTCTCACTGTGATTATTGCTCACAATACTGCTTACGGGAAGAAACATTTTGTGCGTTGATAATTAATTATTTCAAACTCTTGAGAGCCAAGCACAAGGAAAAGTAACGGTAGATAAGAGGCTTTGTATAATCAAATAATACAAGATAATTACGAATCATTTAATATCGAATTGAATTGGCACTTTTAGAAAAGGATCTACAGTATATCAAACACACACCTTGTACATATATATCACAAGAAGGCAATCTCTCGTAAGCTTTCTTTTCTTTGAATACTGATGTGATTTGCAAAATTGTAACCTGTCATTTTTTATCGAGTAAAATATTACTGTAACCTCAGGAAAAAAATGAAAATGATCAACGCTGGCTACTTCTTTGCCTTCCGACAATGAAAAAATTACACGCGTTTCAAATTGACAGCTCTTCATCTCCACCTTTGTACAATCTGTACGCACAGTAGTGGCCGCGACCAAGTGGGTAGTGGGTACACAGATCGAATTGAAATCTTTATGTTACTTGTTTCATTAAATTGGATGGACGCATTACAAAACACCATTTCAAATTGCAGAAAGTGCAGCATTTCCGAGGACAAAAGGAGTAGGAAAAGGTATAACTTTCTGTTTTATAATACGTTCGTAATGATACTGACGAAGTTGAAGATCATCAATTTTTATCACAATCACAGGAAAAGAAAAGGGTGTAGGAGCGCAATTTTTGGCTTCATCTCCGTTTGCATAATTAATTGTTCAATTAGTTTCAAGCTGTGATTTATGATGTATATCAAAAGTTTTGTTCATTTTAACAGCGAAAGTATTTAAGTTTCTATTAAAACTATGCGGCTACAAGAGGAATGTCAAATCATCAAATCAATTTTTGAAAGAAATTCATTACTTAAAAGAAACTTGAGGGCTGAAGGAAACTATACGAGTAATTTAGGCAGTGAAACGTTGAGCTTATTATTATTTCTACAGCTTACATGAGAGGATAACATTTTTTATTTTTTGCTAACGTCATGATAATCTTATTCCCTTTTCAAGAAGGAAAAGGAGACTTTATGTTTAGAAATACTTGTCTGAAGCATTATTGAATTATGAATGGAATATTTTTAATTTCATCTATACAACTTTGCACAACAACGTGTGCAACAATACTCTGTAGCGTAATTGAAACCTATGGGGTAAAGGAAGGGAATGTGCGATATAGCATCACTTTTCAATCTCTCTCTCACCCATCATCGATGGAAAAAACTCGAATGTGACAGGAGGAACTGCCAATAAAGGAGAGCTCCAAGAACAGAAACGATCTCTTTTCCTTCCTTTGTGTGTACTTCTCTGTTGTGCTGACCGAGATTTGATGGTCCCTTTTAAAGCGTTTTTTTCGTGTGTATTATTTTTCCCCTTTACTATTTCCCTAGCTTATGGTAATGATGCTGTTAACTGCTTTATAATGATTATTGATGGGCATGCATAATTAAAGTGAAAAGGAAAGTTGGACCATGCCGTATCGTCTTAGATTCCCACATTTTCTGCACATCTTCACCAAACAGACAGACGCATGCTGATATGGCCATAGGATAAAATATGTTTATTTAGTGTTTACTGTTAACCTGATGTCGCGTCGAGAGCTATTTGGAGGTAAGAAAAAGTAACCAGCACAGAAGACATAAGGAGCCAAACCATAAAAAAGCGACTTGTGCCACTACCTCTCTTTTTTCAATATGTAGTGTAGTTTCCTTTTTTGGGAAAACGCATGCTCATAAATAAGAGTTATAAAATGGAAAAACTAAATAAAAAAAGCCTTTTCCTATGCCGCTGCTGCAATACGATAGTTTTTTGTTAGTCACTTATTACTCGTTGTTTGCCAGCTGTAAAATTTGATTTATAAATCATGATAAATTGCTCGGTGCTTCGCATGACGTGAACAGGTACGTGAAGAGTATAATTTGAAGATGCCTATGTATGTATAATATGTATGTATGTATGTATGTAAGTTTTTGTGATGTGCTCAATGGTACATTTGAAATTTGTACGTTTTTGATGATTTTCCGGCACGTTCATCGTCGAACGAAGAAGTTTATCTTCATTAATGATAAAAGTCCCAAAATGAGAGCTTTGGTGTGTATTTTATGTTTGCATTATGTTAATTCGTTGGACCACTGCATGACAAAAGCTTTTGCATTGTTCTGTAATGTGCAGTTGCATAGTTTACAATAATGATAGGATTTTGAGGCTTTGTAAAACTCATAGATGTACTAGTATAATAAGTACATTTTTTCATTGCAGTTCCTGTTCCGATTTTGAAGTTGGGCTTAGCCAACCGAATTTTGGTGTGTTCATGGCACTTGCACAATAATTATGTATCTTGCAATGACAAGCACAGCACAATAATTAAGTATCTCAAAAAGTGATGAGAAAAACATTTAAGCTTTTCTTAATCTGAATCTCCAACCGTATTGCAGAATTCAATGATGCGTGTGATTTGTCGAGGATCGAAAATTGTAGAATCCCACAAATACAACCTACCGAAGCAGAGAACAATGCCTAATTTGAAAATCATAGGTTTTAAAAATATTTTAATACCTTGCCTTTTACCTTGCGTGATGCCAAAGAAGAAAGTACGAATAAGTAATAAGTATCGTGGCAAATATTATTTTTTCCAATCCTAATCTACTCAAGTAGAATGTTCACACTGAACTAAGCATGTTTCAAAAATGTGGTTGACATGTACCATTGTACGTGGAAAGTCATGATGATAACAATGATCATTAAATGATTGAACAATTTGATTACTCCTAACTTGTTATTAATATTGGCAGAAAGTCAAAGATAGAAATAAAAGTTTAGATATTGCACACGGTGAAGGTGTGAGTAATGTCCCTTTAAACAATCATATTTATGGTGTTGGACACGGAGCAAACATAAATTCCTCGATAAAGACAGGTTAATGAGCAGTAATGTACGAGTAAACTAACCCTTCGCAACTTTTTTCAAAGTGAGTGAGAATGGGCTTTTCAAGTAGTTTCTTCTGTGAGATGATGAGTTTTATCAGTAAAAAATTCTGACACTTTCTTCCCCTTTCGAATTATCAGAAAATTTTGGTCACATTGTTGCGTTTTTTTTCAAAATCAAGGTTTTTTCCTCATTTGAGCTTTCATTATTCCGCGCAAGTAACACATATTTCGTGTCAAAGGTCTACTACGGCTCATTGTTATTTCCTACATGACAATGGGATAGTCCTTTTTTGTGTGGTGGCATGTTCAATGTGACGAGTGTGTTGAAAGCTAGTTTATTGAGGATTTCACGGTGTTTCTAATCTTCATAGGCAAAAATATACGTAGGTATGATATGCTCGAGACGTTTGCACGAGTAAAAATATCAAGGGCCTTTGTCAATTAACCTCCTTCTGTAAAGGCTCACGAGAGTGATCAAAATGTCTTGGCAAAAATTCATATTTTAGAAAATCTTAATGCGTCAACGGACATTCAATTTTCTACATTTAAAATCTTGTATTTCTTTTACAACTGAAGGCCGAAAATAGTTGTGGGGGTTTAAGGTATTAATAGTGCATTTTTGTTCCGAAATGCTCAATAGCTTTCTCATTTTTTCAATGGATTACAAAAAGAAATCTTGCAACTTTTTTTTCGAAATGGCTTGACTTAACTATTATCCTGAATTTTAAATGAAGTGACTGCATCATACACACAAACGTGTGTACCTAGTTTCCCTTGCTAATTGCTTTTACTTTGCAACAAAATGAGTTTTTAAAAATTTCTATTTTCTATTTCAGAATTGGTCCACTCTGTTGGGATCGTGAGGACCGCCATTGTCGTCATTGTTCTATTCATCTGAGAAGGTATTCAGTTTGAGCTGACTTTGAATAATCCTTTCAGAAATGCAGACGCTGTACAAAAATGGACAATGTACGAAGAGCTGCAAAGTGTATTGACGCTAATAACTAATTTGTATATCTTTTCACTTAAGCTTTGAAGGCCATTAAAATTCAAGTTCGAAACTAAAGGTGTAAATGGCTGGAATGGCGATAACAACAATGAATGATTTTTTGCGATAATTTAAGTGTTAAACAATTTGTCAAACAATATATATGATTTTTGAGTGAGTTGGGCTTAAAATCCCGTGAAACTTGTTGAATCACGCTCGTAACGTGACGTGATGAAATGTTTGGGTTAAAAAGCTAATAATGATGAATGGGTATACGTGAACATATATTTCCCATTAAATGAATGCAAAAAAATGTATTGTTGGGTGAAAGGTGGTCACTTTGTTTATTCGTGAGAGTGCGTGTATATGTATTAGTATATGTATATAAAATATGTTTTGTTCTAATGATCAGCGTAATTATAACTAAAGTGCAGAGGATAATGAACTTTCTCGCAGACTGGTAGAAATATTGTAGAAAAAGTATCAGCAATTGGCTTATAAGATGTTGCAAAAAATATTATATGAATGTGGAGCCTAAGCTGTGACTGTGACTTTGAGTGCTTCATGATTCTGGTTTTGCAGAAACAAATGCCCACAGCATTTGCATGACATTACAAAGACTGAAAAAAATTGTGAAACTGGAGCAAGCACAACAATTTAAGCGAGGTTAAGAAATGATGAATTGTGAGATGCGAATTTTTCCTTGCCTGAGTACTCTTTCAGTGCATGTAATTTAGTCAAATTGTCGACCTAAATTGCAGCGAGAAAATATTGTTCAGTGTAAACTTTGCCCTCGGGCATTACAAAGTTGTAAAGTGGAAAACAATGCTCAGAGTCTTTGTTTTGGGGTAATTTGTAACTTTTTGAAAAAATGTCCTCATTCTCAGGAGAAGGAGGAGGACAGGACCAGTCTCCTTCTGCAGAGTTAGCAGATGGACTTGGTCCATTCATCACCGTCGTCAGTGTTGACGGTGGTCTTCAGTGTGGGAACAAATTGACGGTTATCACTCCTACAGAAATCAATGAAACATCCACACAAGGCAAGCAAGCCGTTATTAGAAAACTTGACACGAGGCATGACAAGCCTTCATCAACGGCTCCACCGCCGTCCAAAATGATTCAGCCAAGTGTGACCAGCGAGTATCGGAAAGGAGGAAGTGGTGGCAGCAGCAACAGCGCTGGGTCAGGCCCTTCAAAGTTACAACAAAAGAGCCAAAATCATGAGAGTGAAGAAGCAAGCTCTTCTGGCGCAGCGTATGTAACAGTTCTTGCGTTGGAGCAAGATGGGTCTAAAAGCAAGCCGAAATCAGGTATACCCGTGAGGGCTGAGCTGCCTTCCTCAATGTCAAGCAAGAAATCTGTGGTAAATATAAACCAGCTTCACAATGCCAAAGGGTCCTCGCCGAAATCGCACGGTGAAAATAGAACGGGGATCTGCCCACCCCGCGGAGGAGGGGTGGATGACCAAGTGGTCACAATCTGTAACAAAGCTCTAATTACACGGGGAAAGGAGATCCCGCATATTCATCAAGTGAAAAATGCGTCCATTGTTGAAATTTCGATGAAAGAAGGGAATAATAATAACAATACTTTAAGGAAAGATGGCTTGAATGAGCAAACTAAAGCTTCATGGGAAAATGACATTCCTTTGAAAATACGTGAGCACGTAGTAGTCTATCGACTACCGGGGGAGCGTCTTGGTTTCGCACTCAAGTTTGATGGTGGCACCAATTCCCCCACTGAAAAGGTGAGTCATCTCTTCATTCAGTCTTGCGCTGAAGGCTCACCAGCAAAACGAACTACAACTTCGTGGGGTGGCTTGCGAGAGGGGGATGAAATCGTCGAGATTGAAAAAGTCCCTACACAATCAATGACTCGAATGGACTGTGTACAGGCACTCAAGGACTCCTCCGTCGCAGTTCAACTCGTAATTGAGCACACTTACACTCCCGACGAGCTGCATGGGATGAGGGAAGCGAAAAGAGAAAATCTTGCCACTACGAGCAAAATGAAAAATGCCATCGCTGCCACCACCACCACCACCACCACCACCAGTGGCATTCCTTTAATGCAGAAGCAGACAAAAGAAAGTAAAATTATTAATAAGGACGGAGGAATTAGAGATGTGTATCAAAAATATCCTTCCTCGACCGCTTCCACTTCTGAAAAAGGAGTCGTATCTAAAAATGCCAATCAACAAGTCACGACTATGCAAGAGGTTGAGCAAAGAAAGTCAATGGATGCGCAGATTTCTGAAGATAATGGCAATGTTGCAAAATGCTTTGCTTCCGTTGATAAACATCCTTCTGAGGACGATTCGGGAAAGAATCTTTCGAGAATTCCTATAAAACGTGCGCATACAACTCTATCCTCCTCGAATTCTGGGCAAGGAAAGTCCTCGCCGAACAATGGATTCGAGTACAGAAGGAGCAACAGCAACACTAATTTCGCCATGAGTAGTGCGATAAAGGATGGCAATGAAGTCCTCGGCGAATTAAAGTTGCAGCCCCCTGTAGGTTTTGAAGATGAGTTGCAAATGCACTATCAAAATTTCTCTTTGGGTCATAACACTAATTGTTATGAAGGAGGGAAGAATAAGAGCGATGAGCTTTTGAGCTGTGCTAATGACCATCATTACAAGGCTAATGAAGCAGATAACAAAAAATCGAATGAGTCCTTTGAAAACTCGCCATCTCTACGAAATCATTATCAGCACCACGTAAACACGTCATCATTACAACATTCGGACTCTCCTCAGATGAATAATGCCTTCGGGTCGAGTAACGGCAACCAATCCCAAACTCAACAGCCTTTTCTCTCCAGCAGCAATAGTAATTGCAATGCGAGTAGCAATGCAAGTTTGAGCGCAAGCAGCAATTTCATTCACTTGTCAGGAAATGAGAACCTGTCAATTTCCACATGCTGTGAATCCGACGAGACGGAGAGCACTAGGTCAACGGTCGTCTCTCGACTATCTATCGGCTCCTCCATGACCTCCATTTCGGCTGTGATGGCCGTCCCTGGGAACAGCGACTGTAACAATAACGCTGTTACCCTGACTCAAATCTCCGAGTGTGGTGGTGGCTCCCTGAATCAGAGCAAAATCCGTAGGGGCTCTGCGTCCAACGTGATCATGGGCCTCGAGAACTTGGCCAATGAATTCGAGTCACATGGCGAAGAGGAGAAGGCTCATCAACATGCCACCACCACAGCTCCTAATGAAAGCGATTTGCAGCGTCATCATCCTCAACAAAAACTTGGTCAACAGCAATACCTTCGAAGTGTAAACAATGCGACTTCTTCGCCGTACTACACTCAACATCATGGTTTGAAGAGAGATGGACCAGCTGTTGTTGAGGTCCCGTTAGAACCTCCGTTGTCTTTCCAAGACAGGCAAGAACGAGTTGTTGGCCATCATCAAGGAGGAGAAGCTGGCTCAAAGATTGTGACGAGGGCATGTAGAGAAACCACTCTGTCAGGGAATTTAAATGCATATAATGTCTCAAATCATAATCTTAATGTATCGACAACACCAAAGCAAAGAGCATTTGACGCGAGTGAATCCACAAGCTACGACAACATGAGTTTTGATAGCCGAAGAAAGCAGCATTTGCCCAGTGACGATGATGATCCATTCATGTACTCGGGGAGAGCAGTGCAAATGGATGGAAATAATAATGAGCAAGATGTGTTTGTCGACGATGACGATGAATTGGCACTTTTGGCCCTTGCTGATGAGCTCGGTCTTGACCAAGAGGATGAGGATTTATTTAAGGCCATGCTCGCCGAAGTGGAGGCTGCTGAAGCGGAGCTTGAAGAATATGAGCCAATTTCAGCGGAGCAAAACTCGGTGAAACATGAGACGAATAATTCTGCAGCAGCGAAAAATGATAATAATGTGATGATTGATGAGTTCGGGAAATCATGCCGTGAGCGTAATCAACGAGAGACTGTGGTCAGTGCCAAATTAGGATCGGGGAAGGATGATATATCTTTCTCTGAAAATGATAATTATAGCATGAACCCCAGCGATATGGCTACCGTGAGCTGTCGCGGTATTGAAATCGACGACGATGAGATGATGCGCAAAAGGGAGATATTGCTGACTGCACAGATTGCCCATCTCGAGTCGTGGACCATAAGTAATGCTGATGATAATGGGGATGTCAGAGGTTTGGGGAGAATGACCATGTAAGTCTGGTTTTTTCGCCGTCTTTCTCAACTCATATTTTATACTCATAGATGAAAAGTTATAATTAAATGAGATTCTTTTAAAGAGGAGAAAAGGGTTAGTGAGGGAAGGTGAAAAGGAAAAAGTCACGAAATATGAGCATATAACTTTTTTGTCGCTCTTTCGCAGAAAATGTATAAGGTACTACTATACCTTAGGGTTAACAGCATTTTGTGCTCATGTACATTTTACACATATACCATGTAAGTTGTACATCATCATGTCATATCGCTTTTACACATAAACACGGATGGGTACATGCGCTTATGAAGTGCGTTCGGTTCGAGCATAATCTAATCCTTCCTTTCTGGTTTCGCGATTTTTTCTTCTTCTCTCGTTCGCATATCACAATCGCTGGCAATAGTTAAACTTGGCTAATCCAACGATTTGAAACTCGGCCTGGGTACCTACCTGTACCTACACAGCTCGTAAGTCAGCAGTGGATGGTGTGGTGGTGGCCAGTTTACTTGATAAGTGAACTGAACCCTTTCTTCACTATGTGATGGACATCTTCATTTCACATGAAAAATGTAGGTTAGATGATGAAGTTGCTTTGTGCTGAGGTTTTAGGACATTTTTGTAGGTACCGCTGCAAGAAAAAAAAATGTAATAATGGAGAGGCTAGTTTATGTGCATACAATGCACTTTTAATTAAGGTTTGAAGGGATAGTTCAATCCTTTTTTCTTGATCATGTGTGCATTGCTTGCAACCACATTGTAATTGGGTATTGGTGCAACAGGGAAAGAAAGCTTGGCCTGTGGTTATTAATTCAATGCGCATTTTTTTATAATAAAAATATTTTTACTTCACGTGAAATTTTCTCAACTAGGGTTTGGCTTTAATAAGGACAGTAAATTTGAAGCCGGAAACGAATCTGTGAATGAGCAATGTACATACAATGTATGAGAAGAATTTTAAGGGAAAGGGAACCTCTAGACTTTCAAAGACAACTCTGGTGACCTTAAACTTTAAATTCAAAATTAAGATAAAACTCTGCTTACTCGTTATATTTGCCAGAGTCCCTTTAATTTTGTGTTAATGCTTTGCAGGTCCTAATTGATTTTTGATTGGTGAACGCAAACCCGAACTTTTTCTAAATTAACCGTGTAAGCTCATTTATTTTCCTGCATAATTTTTGCGATGGATGCATATTATCAATCACATACTGGAATCTTGAGCATGATTTATTAGTCCTACCTACCTAATTGGGTCTTACACGGGGCATTAAGAGAAATCGACTCATTCGCCAATTAAATATTTACACATGTAAAAACCGACTGTCGTGCAACCGTCGTAAATAGCTCATAGAAAACAAAAGAACACACCAAAAACTCGTGCTGCATGTGATCATCGATCGAAGCACCATGTATGCTAAATTCCTTGCTGATGTCATTAGTTTCAGGTACCCTATGAGATCAAAAGTACTTTTTGAACGTAAATTTCTAATGTACTAATTTGCAAAAGAGTAAAATGTTGTGAACATGAAAACTGCTAAACTATCACTGTCATAAAATCACATTTTCACTAATACGAATTATTGACCACATGAACCATGTGAATTTTTTTATAAAATTGTTTTTGAAACTACACAATACAGTCCGCAACTTTGGCAATATCCCAATAAATTGTTCAAAGCTAGGCTTTTTGGCGTAATTTATGTGTGATTTTTCTGTATCCCTTTAGTAGTATCCCACATTTTGAATTATCTTTGTACAGGAAGTGTGTCTTTTATATCCCTCTCAAATTTGAAATTGCCATATACACACACTGCAGCTCCACGGTAAAATCTTGGAAGGCTCTTCTAAACAGCGATGATGAGAATGACAACCGACAATTGTTTACCACACAAAGCAACAATGCGTGTAATCCGTTTAAAACTGCTGTCACCTCTCATGTTATCTAGTTGATGTGTACACGCTCAGTTGGCATTTTGCTGTAGAAGCCTCTCTCAAAATTACAATGTACTTTCACATGTCATCAGTCTTATTTTTCATAAGAATACATTTTTTTATTCGAAACATTTATAATCACAGTTTTCAAAAAAATGCTCATGTGTACTCCAATTCCTTTTGTTTATTAACATGCAGAATTTGGGTAGTATTATACCTATTGGGCCCATACGGGATTCCTCCCTGTCATCCCGTAAAAATACATGGCCAGGTGCTGTCATCCC
>JAHZMY010000492.1:0-13256 GCA_027743915.1 Seira sanloemensis
TTTTGGTTGACCGTGACCACGAATCGTTGTCTCATATTACCCAAGTCATTACTCGCTCGTCAAGCGATTCATTCTCGTACCCAATGAATGAATGGGTGAAGTTTAACAAATTATGATAATAGTAAATCCGAATACCTACAAAGGCTAACCACTTTTATTTGTCTGTGAATCCACCCAAACGTTCTATTCAACTGTATTTACAAACACAAAACTATTTCGCACAGGGTTGTTGGAGTGAAAGGGGTGAAAATTCCCCATCCCATATTTTTCGGCAAAAAAAGATGCGCTCTTGGTTCTCGTAATGTTGCACACAGACTGACTTGCTTTGTCTCTCAGCCCTGCACACTTAAGCTTGAAGGTGAGACGGGGAAAACGGTGAGGCTACGAGCAGACACGCACACACACACAAAAACTCTCATTCCATTCCACTAGCTCCCAGCTCCCCATCCATTTTCGGTGGAGCTTTTTCCTCAGCAGCAGCAGAAGAAATGCAGTGACGTGAAGTGAGTTGAGGAACAATTCGAGAAGCGAGAGAGAGAAAGAGAGAAAGCCGTATGGCTTTAGCTTTTTTCCGCTTACTCCTCACTAAGCAAGGTACACAGCACATAGTGTGAGAGAGCGTTAGATTCAAGAGAATTCTTCAGGCTTAGTTGGTTTCACGGCATACGAAAAGAAAATGTTTTTGAGTGCTTTGAGTAGAGAGAGAGAGAGAGAGAGAGAAACTCGCTTGTCTAAATATTCATGGCTCACGTAGCCCCGAACAAGTGCAAATCTCCGAATCTCCCTTTTTAATCCGTAATTGCTCATGTTCAAAAAATGAGATTAGAGGGATAGCAAGAGCTAAATTTTTAATCCATTTTTTGTAATCAAAGCAATGAAAAACAAGCATTTTGATTAGATTAGAGGGAGAAACAACAGGTAAAACAAGATGAGGGAGAGAAAATTAAATTTGCAGAAAATTGGAGTATTACAATTGAAGCATGAATATGCTTCCTTTTAAAGTACAAGAGCACTTCAAAAAAACACACGAAAATTTTAATATTATTTCCAAGTGAGGAAGCGGAAGCCAGGAAAGAAGCAGAGCATGTAACCCGTGTGTGTTTGTGTGCGAAATGAGAGCATATTGTAATGAAATATTTTCCCCGTCGCATTCAAACTTCAAATCGCTCAGAGAACCTTCAACCGTGCCACATTTTGTAAATGAGGAGTAATGCGTTTGAATCGTTGTGGAATTCAATGTGTATGTTTTTTTCAAAGGAGCTCATATTATTCATTTCCTCGGTCTCATTGATTCACTCCATTTCATACATGCTTCGCTACTTTTCCTTTGAGAAATGAGTCTGGTGAAAGTATATGCAGCTTTTCGTGTATCATATTTTATGCCTATTTCTCCTTTCACTCAATCCATCACCATCATCTCCTTCTCTCTCTCTCTCACTCTCGTCGTTGTTCCTTTTTCCCCCAAGTTATAATTGAATGCTCAGGGAGGAAAAAAGGCCCGAAGTTTTTTTGCACTTTGTTTTGTCGCTCTTGTAAAAAGGGAAAACTTATTGTGACAATAGCCGGACCACTTCCGTCCATCTATTTCCCACTCGTTTTTGGTTTCTGTCCACTCTTGTCAAAAGCCGCATACGCAATGTACTATTTTTTGCTGCAGCGTCATCGCCATCAAGGCCACAATAAAACAAGTTGGTATAATGGTATCAGGAAGAAATCTACGCGATCAACAACACTTTGTCGTCTCTCTCTCTAGAAAATTTTTTCATCGTGTTAGCTCAAGTGCGTACATGCAGTTTAGCTCTTGCTTTTTTCGTTGTAGTCAATGTCCAAAAAAACTAGAGAGTCCACTGTATATTTTTTCTAGAAGTTGTCAAGAGTTGTTGAATTGTTATTTCCCGAGTTGGGGGTAGGAAAAAAGAGTGACTATAAATTTTCCCCGAAGTCTGGACAATGTCACTTATACTACGGCGTTTAGATGGTGAGAACGAGTGAAAACGGGGAAAACATTCAAAATATATTCTAACCATGGTCCAAGTAAAAGTGGGAGGGAAAGTGGTTAAAATGCATTGTGTTCTTATTCCTATTGATTGTTTCCACCGAGAGAAGAACTAAAACGTTTTGTGTTTCGGCAAAAATTGAATGACGGCATGTACACACACACACATGTGGTTTAGGAAATAACAAACAATTTTTCATAATATTTTTTTAAACTTGGAAGAAGAGCTTATCGATTTTTCAGGAGAAAAGCAGCTTTGCTTCCTGGACACTGGAGCGGGAGAAATTGGAAATGATTAAGAGTTTTCATGAAATGGGAGAGGTACAAGTTTTTCAGACTTGAGCTTTCCCATTCAAATTGTATTAATGTTTCATGGAACAGGTGATGTAGTAATTTGGTCTAAAAATACGCATGACTTTTGTTGATAACTTTTTTTTTAAAAATGAAATTATCTTAGCTTGAGCTGTTTTGTCGAAATGCTAGAGTAGAGATGTGGTAGATTCAAAGGTGTGACATATTTTAAATGACTTATTACACGAGCGACTCTGCTCCCTGGCTTCCTCAAGACGGAAAATACAACATTTCATGATAAAAATCAAATGCTACACGTGTGCATGTACATTTGGCCCGGAAGCAGAGGAAATTCGTCAAAGAAAAAGTGAAAACAGCGGATGTGGCGTGGGGGGACGATGGAGATGGATGGCTGTATTAATTGTGTTGTTGAATGCAAATTTGTGGGTTTGTCTCCCCAGGAAAAAATATTTATTTTTGAATGCCAAACTTTTTTCCTCATGATATCATTCAAGTTCAAAAATATTCTCATTCGCAGCAAGTTTGATGACCTTGAGTCTCTAATCTCTTCCGAACCTTAAACTGATTTCCCGCATAATTTTGCATTTTAAAGAGTATTTTACCACTTGAACTAATCAACTCTCAGTCTGTTTTTAGCTGCTGGTGCGACCACTTAAAAACCCCAGTTGTTTCCATTTTTTCCATCATACTAGTCGGTGCAATGACTCCAACTCTTCACATATTTTTTTCCGAGAGAGAGAGTGAGAGAGGATGATCTTCGTCATCAAAGACAAAAGACGTGATCCCATGTCTCGTGTCATCGTAAACTTGATGAGATGCATATAGTTTTCGCTCTGGGCATCAATCTTCAGCCCTTCTGACTCTAAATCATCAGCATTGCTGTTGCCCAACTTGATCCTGCCACTTAAACTTTAGTGAGGAAAAAAGTTGTTTTAATTTTTATATTATTCCGCCACTCTGCCTTCCCTCCACTCCATCCCTTATCATTTACTTGTCTAAGCTCACGTTCTCCTCTCATTTTTTATGTGTACGCATGAAACAAAAAAAACAAAGTTTTTATTGCAGGCGAAAACAGAATCCATGCTTCTTGAGTTAATTAATTTTTGATGCACCTTCTATACTTTATTTCAAGTCTCGGCGCGGTCGTAACCTGAAAAAAATATATAAAAAGTGTTCCCCCTTCCTATTTTAATAATGACAATGGAGCAAAAGACAAAATTTTATATGCCTGGGTTGCTCCCGCGTATATAGCCCGGGTCCTCCTTTTCCTTCCCCTTGGAGTCTGGAGAGCGCACATAAAGCATACAGAGAGCGAAGAAGACTCTACAAGTTCTCCACGAGCACTACCTAATAATCCTTTTCGTGCCATTGTGTACTTATTTTAAAATTTCTTTTTCCAGTTTGACTAAAAAAAGTGCTCCCCCTTCCTATTTTAATAATGACAATGGAGCAAAAGACAAAATTTTATATGCCTGGGTTGCTCCCGCGTATATAGCCCGGGTCCTCCTTTTCCTTCAGAGAGCGAAGAAGAAGGGAACTTTGTCTCTCAACAAGTTCTCCACGAGCACTACCTAATAATCCTTTTCGTGCCATTGTGTACTTATTTTAAAATTTCTTTTTCCAGTTTGACTCAATTAAAAATTGGTAGGTGGTCCCTGCCAAAGTTTTTGTTCCGGGAAAGTCAGAAAAAGTGTAATAGCCCCATGGTCTACACTGTGTTTAAAGTGGCTGTATGTATGGCTACCCCGCTGCGCGGTTTCCTTCTGCATCCCCTCAAAAAACACGGGAAAGTTATACTGAAGCGTTCCCCCTTTCTCTCTCTGCAAGAAGAAAGTTTGCTGTGCCTTGGACACACTAAACAAGTCATAAAAAGATCTTGAGAGGAAGGAGAAAAGAATGAGAGAGAGTCCATTCCATCCAGTGTCTTCAAGGCTTTAACAACCACTTTCTCTCTCCCAAACGTTTTCATATTACAGGGCTATTATAAGGCTGGAGGCGGTTTAACTTGCTGGTTTTCTGTTGTTGTTTTCGGGTTTCGGAGATGGTATTATGCGTAGCACAACCACTTCCCACCAAACTGGAAATACGTGCTTGGAATACACCCAGTCCAGTGGCAGAAGAGTGGTCTTCGTCTGAAAAAAAAACTTTATTAAAAAAACTCTTTCCCCATGCTTTCACTCTTTTTTTCCTGGAAAAGTTTCACAAAATATAAACTTGTTGTGCCTTTCCAACTTTTTTTGGCTGGAGTTAAACTGGAGAGGACAAGGATAATAATAGTGTTCCATTCCACTCATTTTTTTCAGGGAGGGAAAATGTGCGCGGCATTGGGGAAATATGTTGACCTCTCGTAATACACTTATTATGCATAAATATTAAGCAAAAAGGCACATACACACAATATGCTCCAAATCATTGAAGTTTGTCTAACTCTGGTTAGGCATATGTATATGTGCCACACTTTTCAAGGTTTTGCAACTTGATGCATTCATTATAAAATGTGCGTGCGTGTGTGGCACAAGAAAACAAAGGATGGACTCGCGTATGAACGTGCTTTCATTATGATTTTATTACGCTCAACCCCGCGGAATGAATTAGCTCGAGGAGAAGTTAAGAGGAATGTTATGGGTTTACGTAAATCCGCACAGGACGCGATGAAAGCCCTGGTTTGGACGGACAACTAAATTTTTCAACTTTTTTTCTACAGACCCTTCTCCAACCCACATTTTAAACTTAAATACATGGTCATGTATGACCTAAACCCAGGTTAAATAATAATATGCAAATGACTTAATACATAATGCAAAATCGCCGCCGGCTCAAATCAATGGAGGTTTGTGTGAAACCGCGGCTTCATACTGTAAAATTCGCGAAAGGGAAAAGTGGTAATGTGATAGCCACTTTAACGGGAGTAATTAAAGCAGAGAAACAGGTTACACTTGGACAGAGAAAAAATCGATTTCCTCACATGATAAAATTACATTAAAACACAATCAACCGCGAAGAATGAATTATATTTTGAGGGAGCGTTTTCGCACGCACCCCGTCATTTTCTTTATGTGTGACCCAGAAAAAAAACAGTGTAAATGTTTTATGTATTATTTAGTCCCCGGTAATTTGGCAAGATTTTCATACATAATTTCTGTAAATGATATGGGTAAACAGTGTAAGGACTCTGGGATTTTGTGTAAACTAGAGCAAGATTTACAGCGGCTAATTAATACGAGTCTAAAACTAGTCGACGGGTAAATAGCATACATGAATGCCTACACACTTCAGACTCATTTCAAACTTGGAGAGAGAGAGAGAGAAAATTTTCTCTCGAAGCTAGTGCCTTGAAGAAAATGAAAGTGGAGAAAGCATGTATGGCAAAAGAGTTTATATGAGCATTTCCTTTTAACTAAGTTTTTTTTTCACTAGATTTCATCTGATTTCCACCATTCCACTAGCAGTTCCCTTTCATTCCTTTAGTGTTCTAATCGGCTTAAACAAATAAAGTTAAAGTGAGCCAATTGCTGGGAGCTGCATCATCATCGTCAACATCGTTAAGTCATCACATCGCATCTCATCTCATCACATTCATCCAATTCAACTTTTATTCCTCACACACACACACACTTTTTTTCATGCAAACTCGTCTCGTTTTAGAACTTTGTTGTTGGGCTACTCGTAAAATGGATGGCATAAACACTGAAAAGAGGGGGAGGAGAAAGTATTTTTAGCATATCAAGAAGCTGCAGACACGGGCTCGGCACAAGATGTGCAGTACTCAGCAGAAAATACACTAAATTCTTTACAAAATTTCATCATCATTCATATGAAGTGCATCATAACAGCTTATTTTAGCATATCAATAGCACGCGACCATATCAAGAAATTTTGTGACGGAGAAAGAGGAATGAAAACCACTTTGCCTACAACTCTTTTTTCTCTCCTTTTCAAGGAAAAATTTGCATAGGCCTTTCCTCCTTTTTATACTTCATAATTATTGCATTCTCCACCATTGTCACTGTCATATCCTATTTCCCTCAACCCCAAAAGCACTTTTCGTGAAAAGTGGCGAGGACGGAAGGAGCCGTATAAATGGTATTAATAGAAAATGTTGCATCTCCTCCAAGAAAAGAAGAGAAAAAAACCGCATCAATTTCAACAAAAGGGAAGAGAATTGTGCGTGCATTCACATTCATTTCTCTGTTTAGACAGTATTTTAAATCTGGATGCAATGGCTTACGGTGGTAGTGGTGTGGCCTAAAGAGAAAGTCACATTTGAACATTGTAAGAAAGACCCGTTCATTTCTTTCTAACAAATATATGTACTACTTATGTGTATGTACTTTTTATGAGTACAACTAAAGGGCATAAAAATTTCATGCAAAAAACTGTTTCTTATGTACAAGTGTTACATTGCGGCTACAATTACCATACGCAAAGTGTTTTGCATATGATTTGTAGTATGACATTTTCTCGGAAGGCTATACTTTCTCAAAGTTCAGTTTTTTCAGATGCGTCTGAATTTGAATGTAAAACACCTTTGTAATATTGTTTGCGATTTTTAAATCGAAATTATTTTGATTTACGTAATAACATGGGTTGACTGGAGTATTGACTAAACCAAGAATTTCTTTAAATTTTAAAGGAAACTTTAAATAACGCACAAATCTTGCATAAATAATCTTTGAATTTACTTCTTTGAATGCGACTTCGATTTGTGCGTAGTTCATCTTTGCCTTTGAGTGAGAGAAGACATTTACGTGCCATTTCGTCCCTCCACGCTCCCCTTGCACACGCTTTTCCTTTGCCGCCGCAGCGACGGAGAAAGTTCGCCTTTCTCTCTCTCTCTTTTGTTGTTCGGAAGCCATGGTGTGGAAGCTCTTTACTTGGAAAAAATAAAATGTCTTTCCACCATTTCGTAAGGCCATATAATAATTTTATGCATATTTAGCTCATGCATGGCTCGCATTGGGAATATAAAATGGAAGAGTTCAAAATTGACTCGGATGAAAAATAAGAGTATTTTTTATTATTATTGCCATGTTGTAAGCTAAATAGCAATAATGCTTTGATAGAATCATCATCATTCTGGGGAGGCAACGCTACACATCTGTCTTCACTTGATAGGGCTTTTTCACTTCTTCTTCGCCATCACCATCTCGATTTTGTGGTTCATTATATTTTCCTGTGGAAACTCTTTGGAATTTCCATCCGCATCTCCTCCGCGCATTTCACCAGCTTCCTTCTTATCAACTTACGAGGATCACACGGAATTGTCGTTGTCATCAGAAAAAAATTATTTTGATTTTCCCGCATAAGACAGATATGACATTGTAATGATTCAGATGATTATATGGCCTTTTAATATGCCTCTTGGTGAAGTACTTAATGATCATGATGACATTTATTATCGCATTATTACTCAACGTTTGCACATCACACGGCTAAAAATTGGACACATTACAGCACCGACTTTCCCTTTGACTTTGCACCGTGTGGCTTTTTCACCGGAGAAAGGTAAAAGTTAGAAGAGAATCATTCTGAGAGTTTTTTCTCCTTCTGTGACTTGAATTTACTGCTTAATTGGCTGCAATAATTCCGGTTTCCCTCATTCCTGTGACTGTGCACTTTCCAAAAAGTAAAACAAGATCTGAAGGAAAAGTATTTTTTGTCATCGCTTTGTTGTATAATCGGATTATACCGTTTCGTTCTGTATCTGATTGATTTAAAATGGATTAAAAATGAAAGAAGCATCCACGCATCACGAGAAGAAATAGCTGACAAGCTTGAATCTTGCAGAGAGAGCAAACTCAGCTAAAAAGTGGTCTTTAAAGAATTACTGACTCTTCCGAGAAAGAAGCGGAGGTTTCCAAAGCCTAAATAATTTCTAGAATTCAATTTAGCCCAGCAAAGAAAGCCTGCTACATCTGCCAGTCCCTGTCCTCGGAAGGACGGATATGTCCTTTAAGTTTGGGGAGAAAAATCTTGTTTTTTCCTTACCGTAATAAAGAAAGACGCTCAGAAAATTCAAGAAGAGAGCTACATCTGCCAGTCCCTGTCCTCGGAAGGACGGATATGTCCTTTAAGTTTGGGGAGAAAAATCTTGTTTTTTCCTTACCGTAATAAAGAAAGACGCTCAGAAAATTCAAGACAAGCCGCTTGTGGTCACACACACGCAGTGCAGAGGCTGAATAATTAATCAATTTTTTGGACGAGGCTTTCCAACTTGCCTCAAAATACTCGGCAGTTACTCGTAGACTTGTATCATGTGCTTCGATGACAATTATATTGAAATCGGAAGTGGCTAGCTGCAGATGCTATATACACACTTAGGCCACCATAGCGATGGTGGTGGTGGATGGAGAAAAATTAAATTAGATTATGCACTGACCGCTGTCATCTCGACGACGGCTAACGTAAACACTGAATTGCATATAACAGAACACCAGCGCACAGAGTCGACTGCAGTTATGCAGCAACCAGCCCCAAACCCGACCATCGTAATTCTTTTAAAGTGCACGTGGATCTCTTCTGGGAAATATTTCAAAGGTGCAGTTTTCCATCCAGACGGTTAGCGCAAACCTTAATCATTTTAGTAGGTCTATACACCAGACAACAGCAGCGACTGGAAAAAATGAGCAAATGCGATATCCACTCAACAACTCCCACACATAAATGTGAGGAGGATGAGTACAAAGGGATTATGAAAATAATAAATAATGACCTTGTATCTTTCCCACCAATTCAATTTCCACTTGGCCATTGTAAAACTAAAATACAGTAGTTTTTCATTGTCACTGAGTATCCCGTTACTTGATGGCCCGCATATGTACATACGTATCCAGGAACGAACAACGCGGCAGAGTTCAAGGTTGCAATGGAATCCATAGAAAATGAAAGGAGACGATTGATAACCAGCGTCGTGACAAATGGCGAAAGCGGTATAAATTCAAACGGTGGAGACTACGCAGTTCCGTGCAAACATTTACAGAGCGAGGCAGGTTTGAGTTCGAGAGTCATATACAGTCAAACAGATTAGAGATCAAAGGTTTCCTTTAGATCATTCATTACAAAATCATAATACATCGTTTTACAGACATTTTGCTGGCTACTACTGGTTTTTACTGCATTGCTGTCCGACTTTGAAGTTTTTTAAAAGGGATCCATTGGAAATCCATTAATTCATTCATTTATTGAAATTATTTACTACTATTGACGTCATTTGAGCTTGACTGAGTGAGCTTTAAAAGTGACCTCAACTGAAAGCGGAAAGTTTAGTTGGTGCAGGAAAAAACAAAGATTTAATCAAGTTCACGAGTACATTCATTGAATTTTTAAATTTTTATGACATATTCTTTAACGTTCAAAGTAATTTATGTTCTACAGACTACGTAGATACTTCCATTAAGTATTCATTCTCTTTGTATTCCTTGCAGTAAAAGCTATTTACATAAGTGAGTCAAAAGCCATCAATTGCTCTCTGTGAATTACTGTAGTTCCCAATTGATTCTCCCAGCTTTGCCTTTTCTGCTCCTTTTATTGTCTTCGTGATTACTCTACTTCTCCTTACTCATCAATATTTGATTAGTCTTGGGGTTTGTTCTCACTTTACTTTTGTGTCATCATTTGTCAACTCGCTGACACCCTTTCATTTCTCCACCAAGTTCCTTTCACACTCCCATAATTACATTAAGAAAAGGGGTAAGAAAACTAGAGCACTTTTCATTTTCCTCCCTTTCTTATAACCCTCGTCTATGGAAAGGGGAAAAGCGTAAGCAAACAAAAACAATATTTGAATATGGACTGAACATACACACACCTTTTTTTTCTCTGGGCTTTTGATGTTTTTTTTCAGAATCGATTCGAGCACAATGGAATACATATTTTACGTGAAAGTAGAATCAAGAGTCAATGATTTCCACAATAAGACACTCATTCATCATAATCAAGACACACACGCTTCATGTATAATGCTCCCTATGCTTTTTATTGACTCGAGGAAAAATAGCTTAGCACAGCTCAGGTGTTCTTAAAAAGAGAGGTGTTTTGTATACTTAAGTAAAAAGGTAGACACTTGACTGATGAGGCTAAAAAGAAAGTTAATAATAAGCTTTGTGCACAATTTTTTTTTCTCTCCCTTCTTCGCCCATGCACCGTAGTTTGGGGGAAGAATGGAAAATTGGTGTGCAAAAAATGACGAAGAAAAAAAACCCCATTGTTTGGCTTCGCCTTTCTTAGGTTTCTTCAAGCTTAGGTTTTTACGGACACCAAGAATCTGTTGACGAAGGCTGTAACATCCACTTTCTCTGGAGAAAAAAATATTAGTTGTCGTCTAGTTTGTTCAGCAATCACAGAGGAGTAAAAGCGCGTCGTGCAAAGAGGAGGAAGGAAGAAAGTGTATGAAAAGACCATTCATTTTTTCGCCACTTAAATAATGGCATGATGCATACCTTTAATAAAGCAACAATGGTGGGGTAATAACTTGAATAAAAGGTGTTGGGAGGGAAGGTGTTGTGCCAAATCAAATGGAAAAAGAGCAAACACATATATACTTTTTTCTCTCTTTTTATCATTTCCTTTTAAGGAAAAATGTGTAAGTTGAACAAGCAGCGTTCAACTGAAAGAGAAACAAAAAATATATAGGTATACATACACCTTTTTCACCCCTTGAATGGAATCACTGTAGCTTAACTTTCGTTTTTCTCTCTAAAGTTCGTGTCATGTCATGCTTCTTTTTTTCCAGGTGAAATAGTGAAAAGCTCGAGGAAAAATGAAATATTGCCTTTTTATTCTGTTTGATTACCACTTTTTCAGATTTGCCTTATTTCTTCAAGACGTGTGTATTGGTATTGGGTTGTTACCCACAATTTTGGCGAGATACGCCCTCCCACGAAAAATACTGTATTTTTCACCTCTAAACCATAGACTTTGACTCTGGGCTGAAACCGTGTCAATTTTTTTCACCAATTTCAATATCTAATGAGCTTCCCTTAGAGTACAATTCTTAAGACGGAGAGTTGCATGTACATAGTGCGATACGCATGCAGACCTAAGTCTTTGGGACAATGCTTTGTCTCCGTGTTTTTTCCCACGTCAAACTTCCGCCCGCTCCAGAGGAAAGCGAAAATCCTGTAAGATGACAATCCCATTGTTTCCTCATTCCAAGTTACACATATATACATAAGTAAGTACAGATAAAAAACCTTCAGAAGCAACTGGGGTGCATTGCTTTTTTATTGTCTTGTGACTCTTACCGTTTGTGAAAAAAATGATGAAAAATGAGAGAAAGAGTAAGAAAAAAATCATTGAGCTAAAGTGCAAGACAAAAAGGATGAAAGTCAAGAGGCCATTTTCTTCATTCTTTATGAAAATCACAATGTGCTTCGACTCTTCCTGCGAACTCTAAATATATATATATGTGGCTGGGATGAGATTGTAAAAATGTGATACAATAATAGGCACTTATGACAATCCTCTCTTGGAATTATGTAATTGTTTTGTGAAGAGAGCACCTCTCTCCCATCAATTCTCTCGGAGGAAAAGGGCAGATATGAAAAGGAATTGATGATGTGTAGTGTAGAAAAAGCTCTTGAAAAAATCATATTGCTGTTGCGACACGCTGCACTGCACCTGTACAAAGGCAAGGGCGAGATGCTTGAGAAAATACGTTAAAGTCACGTACAGACGACGAGATTTGAGGATATGCGGGGAAAACCTCTCTTTCTGGATTAGCCATTACAAGTATAGCATTATNAAAAAGCTCTTGAAAAAATCATATTGCTGTTGCGACACGCTGCACTGCACCTGTACAAAGGCAAGGGCGAGATGCTTGAGAAAATACGTTAAAGTCACGTACAGACGACGAGATCGGAGGATATGCAGGGAAAACCTCTCTTTCTGGATTAGCCATTACAAGTATAGCATTATGATATTTTTTTTCATTTCAGACTCGTCTTCTGAAAGTGACGTATGGCAATGAATGAAGTTTTTCTAATTCTCGTAAAAATGTAATATTGAAATTGAGAAGTGGGCTTGATGTGATGAGTGCAAAGTGGGTGATACCATGAGTTTTGGGGAAGATTTCTGGGGAAAATGACAAAAAATGAGGAGAAATAAGTTTATGGAGGATCCCGCATTTAGATTGGATTATGCTGAAATGACGATGAGTGAATGAATTGACCGTCACTGATTTTGTAAGTAAGAAGAATCGATGGTGACCCAATCGTCGAGATTCATAAAATACGACTTTTCTCAGCTCAAACTCAAATTATACTGGTATACTGAATTCGGATTACCATGTAAAACTGCATATATGTATTATAGAAGAGTGTAGCCTTATCTCTTGCGTATTTCATGAATAGTGCCTAAAATCATGTATTGGATGGAAGTCGAAATATCTCGAGTGGTGGACAAAGCATTGTCAGCACAGCTTCTGAATAGAGACTCCTTTTTTGTACGAATATTAGGAAATCATAAGTAGCTCACATTATGCTGGGAACAATGAACTGGCCATGATATAAGGAAAAGGAATAAAAATAACTTTATGCGGAGTCAACTTTACTCTCACTCTTCACAGAAAAAAGTTCTTTTTTTCTGTGAATAAGAGATCAAATGGAATAAAGTGCGAAGTACTCTTTTCCTCCCAAAATGAAAATGTTATTTTTCCTAGGGAAATATGGAGTGTGTTGAAGTTCATTGAATATATTCACATAAAGAAAACTACACACACACTGCATTAGCATTATTATTATGATGGATGGCTATTTTTTGTGCGTGCGTGTTGATTCCATGATGAATTGTAAGAGAAATTGGGAAAAGGGGAAAAATGAAGGCGAGTAATATTGTGTACATTTTTTTGTGCCCAGTGCAATCAGAGATTACACCTTGCCCAATAACTTTGACTCTGGTACAATGAACCCGGACTTTGAGAGATTGAGTTGGGCCTATAATCCATAATTCC
>JAHZMY010000493.1:5449-20651 GCA_027743915.1 Seira sanloemensis
AAAACTAAATGTAAAAATGCCAAATGACTCTTTATTTTTTCCGGAGGGAGCAATATTTGAAATTGGATATTTTCATTCCAAAAAAGACACTTGAAAACGTTGGACATCCAAAGTTATTTGAGAGATGGGAATGTAATTTGTGAAATTGTTTTTCTCTCCCTCTCTAATTTCATGTGACTGCTTCAAATTCAATTCCGATTTATCTCGTACCCAATGAATCATCCGAATGGTTTCAGGCCTTCTTCATAATTTCTTCATTACTCTCCATCTTCCTTTCATATTTTTCAAAAGGAAAGTTTTTTTTTGGAAAAGTCAAAGTCATTCCTGAATATGACATGCATAAATAGCCTGAGAGAACGAAGGACCTTTTATAGGAGGCGGCCTACTCTATTTTGTGTGAAAAGCACTTTTATCTGACTCCATTCCACGAAATGGTACTGACTTCTGAGAAACAAGGGCCAAATGTACGGAGGGAGTCGTCACAAAAAAACCTAATTTTTTATACAGAAAAAACCCTCTGTTTAGCCGAGGACCTTTACACCATTTCAATTCCCATCTGTATTTTTCTCTATAACTTCCCAACTTTTTTTCCAAACTAACTTTTTGAGAGGGGCCCGGAACAACACGGGAGGACCTGCAAAGGAGAGAGAGTGCACACACTATATTTTTTGAAACAGTCCATGGAGAAAGTTTCTTATATTCCATACGTGTGAATATGTAGCACGCTCTCAAATAATGCGAGTCTCTTCAAATTCATAATGAACCGATGAAAAATTCAAAGGAAGAATTGAGCCCAGTGTTTTACGTTTTCACTTGTTCCAATTACACTCTCAAATTGACTTCTACTCACACTTGAATTTTACAGTCCGAGAGTAACTGCGTTTGTTTACCACATCAGACCATTCGGGCCGTTTGCATCTTTAACAAAGCTCCGTTTTTCTGGATATAGTGTCATTCCCTTAAAGGCACGCCGTCTTGTCGTAAAAGATGAAGGGAGAAACAGAAAAAGGTACACTTTGTTTTCCTCTTTCTCCAGCTCTTTCCCCATTTCCCCTACTTTCTCCCAATTACCTCATTTTAATCCTATATTTTATTTTGCAGGAAAGTGAAAAGCGAGTATAAAGAGTGCCATAAAATGTATACATTATTACGTCCCATCTATTATTATATGCATGGAGTGCGAAGGGGAAAAATAGAAACGGAGAGAGAAGAAGTGTGCTAAACTACTACTTGCATTATACACTCAAGCCATTCTCCAATTTTTTCTCTCTCCTTCTGCCTTTCCTTCTCTCGAAAACTTGAAGAATGCCAGTGCTTCTACCTTCCCTTTTGAAATTAAATAAAGGTCTTTTCAAAATGAAACTACTTTTCAAGTATTGCTCCATTCCTTCTTTTTTCACCCACTTTTCCACGAGAGAAAAACACTTTGAGCAAAGGATAGAGAGAAAGAGAGGGAGAAAAATGAGACTTTGTTCTACGAACATATAATTTTATTCATGTTTCACATTACGCTCTCGACACAGACACACACATGCACTCCCCACCTCAAATAATACGGGTAGGAGGTATACATGTCTTCACACTCGATTTAAATAATATTATGCTAAATAGTAGGAGATGGGAACAAAACGAAAATGGAGTGGAAGATGCGACAATCAGTCGCGTCAAGTTAGGCTGTATGCAGAGTCTCGCCAGAGTCTTACAGATTTATGTCATTGGGATTTACGGGAGAGAGAGGCGAATTTCAAAAAAGAAGAAACTTTCGTGTATCATGACTTTCTCTCTCGAGCTGCTTCTTTTCCCCGAGTCTAAGCCACGTTTACACTCAAAGAGCTAACTTTCTCCCATGCCTTTGCATCGCCTTTCTCCACCTGTTTTTTCCAGGGGAATTTTGCTCTTTTCCCTTTCCTTCTCTCTGTGAACGTCATGCCTCCCATTTAGACTCTCGCGAGTCTGATCCCCCTTTAGTCGAAGGAACAGAAGGAGAGGAGAAAGCTTGAGTTTTGTTCCGCGAGGCGGGTGTGCATTCACTTATTTCCCTTGTCAGCCCCGAGCGTGTGTGTAGGGATATTTGGAGAGCGCTTCCCCTCTTTCTCCACTTGGAATATATTAAAGATTTAGGGTTTAAGTAACAAATCTTTTCTGATTTCAACTGTAGGGCTTTTCTCATTGAAAAACAACATTGGAGAGAGGGCTGAGCATGTACTCATTGCAACACTTTCTCGCTCTCGTCCATATCTCCCCCCGTGATTATACCTCTCTGCGCACGCCCTCCACTCTTAGCAAAACTGCTCATCACGAGAACAAAGTGAAAAAAACCAAAGGCTTGTTTCAAAACTAATATTTATTTTCACACGGACACTTACAGTTTGTAACACAATTACAAAACGGAGAGTGCACACACACAAGACTAAATTTATGATTACCGTTCCTGTCCTCAAAAACTTTGGGTGATGGAGAGTGTGTCCTCCTCAAGCTGTAAAATTGTCATAATTCCTTTTCCCCCAAGATAACAAGGGAGAAAGTTCTCTCAAGGAAATTAATGGAAACTGGCGCACACACAATATAGCCAAAACTATATATGTTTTGGGTGCACGTTTCCCCGTTAGCTTAACGTCTCCAAACAAGATTTATCGTTCCCGCTGCACACTTTAAAATGGTGGAAGAAATTATTAGAGAGAGAGAGCGAGAGAGTGCTTTTGAGGAACACAATGTTTGTCTCCAGAATCATTCCCGAGCTCAGTACCGCTACATAATCGGAGAGTGACAAACCCGAAATTGGTATAATCTTCACATAAATAAATAGCCGGCTTTATAGGATCGGAAGACATTAAACTTTACGTCTTTTTCGTACGCTGGTGGAAAACGGGAAAAACGACGTGGAAATTGCCGGTAGATTGCAAAATACACAGTCATTTTTAACTTTTTAATATGCTTATTATTTTAACCTTGCCATAATCAACTACATCACTCTCACAGATTCACAGAGTTATCAAATTTGCTTCCATTTCTATTTTTATTGCATAACCGGAAAAATAATTTGTATCTTTGCCATGTTTTAACATTTTTTCAGTTTACTGTCAAAATGCAGATAAGCAATTCTAAAGATGCTTACTCAATAATAGAAATATCAGAGTTACCCTTGAAAATTTCCAGGATGAAATATGTATATGACCTCTAAATAATTTCAGCACCGCATATAACATTCGCTTACATCAGATTTTTTGTATCAAAATCAATGCATAACTAAACAAGCCTAGTCGAAGTAAATTATTCTCCAACGCTTTTGATGGCCTTGATTTTGGCCACTGATTCGTCTCATTCTGACCCGTCCTGTAGCTCAACCAAAAACTGACTCTACTCTGGTTCGCACAACTACATGAGTTAGGCATAAACCACTTCGCGGTTTTCCAAAATGGATCATATGTCGCTCTTTGTAGATACATTCTCCTTGGTCGTTCATTTATCGGGTAACGGCCATTTTCACACATTGCTCTTCCGTCATTGAGCGCCCGTCACCTCCTCACCTTTTCTTTGAGAGCTCATCACCGCGTCCCCGTTTTATAGAGGTTCTCATTTCCCCAGTCCAAATAAAAGCGATTCTTGGCCATTCTTAAAACATGAGTAATTCTCTCGCGCTTTACGACCTCATCTGTTTCCGAAATGATGATGGGAAGGAAAGCTAGCTTTTCAGCCGCGTGGTCAACTACTGGCCATTTGAAAAGCTCACTTTATGACTTCAGCTCTCACCGAATGGTGATACATTAGTCGTCAATAATTCCCGACTTGCTTCATCAAAATGTGCGGCCATTCTACTAAGGCCAGAAAGGGCCAGTAAAAAAATTCAGGTGTGCTCTACAAAACCTCTACTGATTCCTTCAACTTATTCATTACACTTCCATGAATTTTGATGTGCATTTATCTTTTTCCTTGCTCTCCTCTCATCAATTTCATTTTCTTCGGAGGCTATTAAACTGCATCTGTAATGCTCTTGTGGGCTTTCCTCTCATGTCCTGCCCAATTTCACACAATGAACGTGTCATTATTATCTCGTCTTGAAGCCTCTTTTCATCCCTTTCATTCTCACATACTTTCAATTTTCACCCTTGCGCTCATTTTTTACTCGTTTCATCGCCACTGACCGCCTATGAATATGGGATTGGTGAAGGGAAAAAATGAATTGTGAATGAGGCCGTACATATAATATGTAAGTGAGGATTGAGAGGAGCTTTACACCATTCTTCCGTACGAACGACAGAGGCATTTGAAGATTTGCAAAGTTACCACACTTTCTCCTTGAAAGAAAACTCTCCAGCTTGGGGAAAAGGGAAACAAAGAGGAGGGTATGAGTTATGTCTCATGTCTTATGAACGGGAAAATGTGTTGTTTGACCTGCACTCAAAAATATATTAGTATGATGTATGGTGTGTGTGCAGCCCGACCAATGAATCATGTTGCGGTTACCTATACCAGAGGGAGACTTTCACTTCGGCTACAGGTCTCTTTTTCGGAGAAATGCACTCATTAACTATTTAATTCCATTTATCATTAGGTAGAATTAAGGAGGCCTTCCACAGCGAAAAACTGTTATTTGACGGCGTCATCTTTAAGCCAAAAATGTGAGTGTGTATGGATGGAGCTAGCCGAAATCATAAATCATACTGTAGGTTTTAACCGACATTGACAATCGTGTGTGTAGTGGGAAAAGTTGCGAGAGATTTTTCGGTACACACTCGCAAACTTTCCCCACAGCGCCTTCATCCAGCCTCTTTTCAGCAATTTTCTCCGCTTTCAGTTCGCTGTTATTTGGTGGGATATGGTAATTAGGTGAGCACACACATATATATGTGTACAGTTTCGATCGTTAATCATCATGATAACGTCCGGGTAATTAAATATTGACAGGGCGTAACAGCCAGAGAGAATGCAATGGAGCTGGGTGAAAGCGTGTATAATTTCTCTCTTCCAAATATAGCACGCACTAGTACAATGCAGCCCGAGAGACTTTTGCCAGATTCCAGCAGAAGATTTCTCCCGCCTTTTCTCCTAATTTATACACATTTTTAAGCGAAACTTTATTTGAATGGAGAAGATCCAAACCACCTATTCAAAGGATCAAGTTGCCTACGTGTGTATGTATACACATATGTGAGTCTCCATTCAAAAGGAAACTTCTTCTGGCTCTAGTGTATTTAATTGCTTTAGGTGAAAATTAAGAGTGGCACGGGGAAAACTGAGCGAGAAACAGTTGTAATTCAGAGGACACAGACCATTTCACACCATTTACATGAACAACAACTGTGGCCAAATTAGCTGTGGGCGAAACTATGCCAAAGTTGAGTTGTGTAATGTGTCGCACGTGCGAATCAATATTGGAGAGAAAGTGGTTTGCTTCGGGTAAAGTGATTACCACTTTTCTCGGCAGCAAACAGGTGTTCCTCCAAAGAAACTCTTTCTTGCCTTAAGCCCTTAAGTCGACACTATTTATATAACATTCTCTCTGAGGCCAAGTTGAGTAAACTTTTTGAAATAAAGAGAACATTTCAGGAGGAAAAACTGTCTTCCGAAGAAAGTTTTTGTTATGCAACTAAATCCTCGTCTTTTTAATCACGCCATCGACGTTACAGCGTCTTTCTAATTTCCAATTGAGAGACTCATCCTCCCCATAGAGTTTTGCGAGAAGGTAGTCGTGCCATGACACAGGAAACGCTGTCTTTTTACAGTGTAATAAAAGCAAGCAAGAAGAAAGAATAGGATCGAGTTTGTAGCAATCCCAAAATAACTGCATTTATTGCAAGTCCATGCAAGCCAAAGGAGGCAGACAGACACACAGAATAGTGGGGAATGGTGGGGCTGCACGCCATACAGCCATCTCTCATCACAACCGTAAATTTCAGACTTTGCTTAGGGTACGAACAACAAAGAAGGGCGTTCGGGGGTTTCTGGGCTTTGATGAGTGAACATGAGGAAAGGTCTGAAAAATAGTTCACCTGAGAAGAGAAAACATTGATTTTTGGTGGACTAATAATTATAAAGAAATGTATGAAACTGAGTTGATGAATCTCATGCGTCTTTGTAAGAGGAAGGAGATTATTCAGCGTATGCATTTTGATAGTGCAACCAGGCACATAAAGGACTCAGGACTAGTATTTTGTTTTCCTTGTAAAGGACTAATCGAATTGTAATTGAAATTTCACTGCCTCCCGTATTTTTTGGAAACCGAATGTAAACGCCAAGTTTCCATTTTAAAAAAGCGGAGTTTAGTTTTAATTTCATTTCTTTGCAGTACAAATCCAAACTATGGTTTCAAATTTTAAATGCTAACTTATTTTGTTCTTGAACTGTATATCCTCACAATTGCGGTTCAACTCTACCGTCAATTTTTTTTCTATTGGGTTTTCAGAAAGTTTAAATATTAGTCCCAAACAGTATATACTTAGAGTATGCAGAAACGACCTAAGATATGCAAATTTTATGCCATAAGATTTTCAAAACTTGATAAATTCATCGAAGCAGTAACATTATGAAATATATACTATTACGTGCAGCCACGCATGTAAAATGAAAAAAAACATTATCTTTATTACAGTCCCAAATGTCAGTTATAAAAGGCTCGTTGCGAATGAAATGGCTGCTTCTGTCTCATACGCCCTTTGATGAGTCATTTAACCAGTTCCAGCGTCAACTTTTAATTGCAAAAAGGAAATGTGAGCTATCTTCTCAGAAGTGTATTCATCATTTTGAGAACGAAGCGAAAACATAATGACACCTTTAAATAGCCCAGGTTTTCTCCCGTGTGGGTCGGAAACATTAAATTGCAAATTCGCCTTCCACCGAGCTCCAATTGTGCAAGCTTGTCTTACGAATGGATTTCCCCTTAAAAGATGTCTTAAAGCCACGGGAGATTTATGAATATTTTATGCGGCTTCCCCAAAATGTACTCAAACTACCTTTTGTTCCATTCTCAAAAAGAATTGCATTAGGCGTGCAGTGACGCTTTCATAATGAAAAAAATGACAGGGACATTACACAACTATAAGGTTAAGTACACGTGTATTCAATAGCCGCGATAAAAGTTTAGAGAGCTTTACTCTATCTACTATTCATTTTTTCCAGGAGCGTTTAATTACCCCAAAAATGTACGAGTGAGAATGAGGGGAATTGAAATACCTTTTGTTCCATTCTCAAAAAGAATTGCATTAGGCGTGCAGTGACGCTTTCATAATGAAAAAAATGACAGGGACATTACACGACTATAAGGTTAAGTATACATGTATTCAATAGCCGCGATAAAAGTTTAGGGAGCTTTACTCTATCTACTATTCATTTTTTCCAGGAGCGTTTAATTACCCCAAAAATGTACGAGTGAGAATGAGGGGAATTGAAATGAGAGGCACAACGAGGCTTACAAATATTCACGTTTTTTTTCAATGCAAAAACCTTTTGGAAGAGCTCTGAAAAGAAACAAAAGCAAAAAAAAGTTCTCTTGGAACGCAACATCGGAGAAAAGAACAATACGTAGAAACCATAACGAACGGCGTGTTTTTTCTAAAGAATTGAAAAAAATATGCACAAAAAAGACAAAAATTCTCAGTGCATGTAGTATGTATACGTAGTCAACTGGTGTGCATGAACTAATGCTCAAGTCTTTAGGATGAAGTTTGAGGAGGAAAATAGTGTATGGGGAGAGTCGGTTGGAATATTAAAAGAGCAAGGAGGAATCGAGTCCTCGTTCAAACGAGCCATTAACTTACCAAACTATGTGTATGGAAGCATGATTGATTATATGTGTGTACAAGGGATTTTGTTTTTACAAAAGGCATTTTTTACGTATACCTATGTGCATACATTGAGTCCGTGTTCAGCGGGCAGGTTTACCTTCTTCATAACATGTTTTCATTTAGCTACATTTTATATTTGTACCAACTATTTATCAAGGATATTTTAATTTAAATTATTGTACTTGTAAAAAGTTGTACAAAGCATATACCTACATTCCTCACAGACAAATATTCCTTCTCTTCCCAAACTTTAAACAACACATAGGTAGGTATTTATTTTCTTCCAAACTTTTTCCTCAGTCCAATATTGATATTCGCATACACTTTTTTTGACAATACGAGGCCATTTCCAAAAATAAATCTGCTCTCAAGACTAGTTGACACAGTCAAACTCGAAAAAATATTTCTCAATAATTTGTCTTCTTTGCGTCAACTCAACTGGACAATGTAATGCTTTCTCTCTGTGTGTCAGTGAGACTTGTTGTTTGCTGTGTTTCACACAGCCACCGGAACAAAATTTGTAGGGAATGCCTTCATTTCAATATTCTCCTCTCTGAATGAAATGCAAAAAGCTACAGGGTAAAAAATAATGCATTGCACAACTAAAAGCAAACAAAGGAGGGGCAATGGGAAAGTGGAGATAGGGGAAAACCTTCCATTTTTTCTCGAGCTTGTCCTGTCACCACAGCTTTTTTCTCCACTCAAAAGACAGAGAGTCCAGAAGGAATTTTCCCTCTCGGTGAGTATGTGTATCGCAGTTAGAAATGTAAAGCCGGTGCACACACACGTCCTCAAATGGGGAACACAACCAGCAAATAATCCTATTGGATGTTGACACGACATTTTTCACGGCTAGTGACAAAAAGGCAAAGGAAACATGACTCCGCGTTAAATTTTCTGCGACCAAGAAGAAGACAAAAATGGATTGCTCTTTCTTTTTTGAGCAAGAGAAAGTTATTTCCGTAAAAGCATACGTTCGGCGGAGAGAGAGAAAGAGAGACTGTTATGCTGTTTTTATGTCACCGGGGATGTATGCCATGAAAAAAGGTTTGATGCTCTTTCTTTTTTTGAGCAAGAGAAAGTTATTTCCGTAAAAGCATACGTTCGGCGGAGAGAGAGAAAGAGAGACTGTTATGCTGTTTTTATGTCACCGGGGATGTATGCCATGAAAAAAAGGTTTGGAAAGGCTAAAAAAAATATCATATCAGGCGGGAAATGCTTTCTCTTCCTTATGGATTTTGAAATGGGAGTTTTTAGAGCTAAAGGAGACTTTTATGGAGCAGGAGAGGGTGAAAACTTTGTTTGGCTGCCAAAAGGTTTAGTGAAAAGTGATGCGATGGAATTAATAGAAGGTAACTGGGATACATGGAGAGCCACTTTATTTATCATTTGAATGGAATGAAAACTTTGTTTGGCTGCCAAAAGGTTTAGTGAAAAGTGATGCGATGGAATTAATAGAAGGTAACTGGGATACATGGAGAGCCACTTTATTTATCATTTGAGTGGAGAGGGTGTGTAGCTTCGCCGCGTAATTAAAGTGACAGGAGGGCATGACGATGTATCGTTTCCTCGAAAAGATCTTTCGTCCAGAGTCTCGATGTCGGCTTAAGGAGCCGCTGAATAGTTGCCCATTTCTGAGAGGTAATTACAGTCGTTGAGAGAGAGCCGTGAAATGTTAATTAGCCGTATTGTGATTATTAGTGATATGTGACCATAACAATTTTCCCCACTGTGTTACACTCCATCATGGCTCACTTTCTCCAAGCTGGGAATGGAGAGTGTGTGTGTCAGTGAGCTCTAATGAAAAGCGAAATTCAGACTAGGCTGAGAGAGAGAGAGAGAGTTTTGTTCATGGAAATTAGCGAAAGTGATGATGAAGGATATATACGTACTAATTAGTTGTGGTGGCTTGCGTGGCACACTGCTCCCTCGAATATGAAAGGCGACAGCGAGGCCAAATTAGTGGTGGTGCCACCGGGAGTCACAATTTTCTTTCAAAAGTTTTCCAACATTTTGGGTGTGTAGGAGCTGGATATATGCATGACGTTGTGTGATGATGAGAAATGTGAGAATAGAAAAGAGAGCACGGTGACCTTCTGAGTCATCGTCCTTCTAACAGTCCTTCCTTAGAAATTCGATGATTGAATTAACGTCTCTTCAGAAGCTTCTCTTGTAAGGGTCTTGCGGTGGTGGGAAGGTGGGAGCAGGAGAAAGGGGAAGTACTTTCCTCGTTTTTCTTCCTTAATAATACTATTAATGCGTTCCCTTTGTTTTGTGATTACAGTTGAGCAAGGAGATCGGCTACGTGCTGTACTCCGCACTCGGCTCCTTCTACATTCCCAGTTGCATCATGGTCTTTGTCTACATCCGCATCTACTTCGCAGCGAGAGCGCGCGCGCGACGCGCCGTCCGTAAGCCGCCAAAGCCAAAGCCACCGTCGTCGACGGCGATCGAGATTGAGGAGCGGAGCAGAGGCGTAGGCAGCGTCGGCGGCGACAGTGTGAACGAAGGCTCAACGAAGAAGGCGACGACGACGTGCACAGCGCTACAGCCTGTGGCCGTCACGTCAAAAGAAGGGGGTAGTGGGAGCACCAGCAATCGCATCAGTGGGGACACCCCAAGCCTTCCGACGACGCCGGACGGGCGGTCCCCAAAACAAGTGGGCTTCCAGGACCCGTTAACGGGCACCAAAACTGAAGTTATCGTCAAGCCTGAGATTACGGTGGAGAGTTGCTCACCCGAGCTCACCGCTGCTTCCAGCGACAAGGACCACAAGTCGGAGGCGGCGCGTCGCACCAGCACCCACAGCACGGACGAGGCGGACGCTCAAGACAAGCCGGAGGAGCACAACCACGTCGACGGGAAAAGCGGCGCGAAGGGAGGGCCGAGCGACGGGCTGCCTAGTGACTCAACGTCGTCGCCCGACCCTCTTTGCACCGAGGGCGTGTCCGGGGACAGCAGCTGTGACTGCGACGCCATCGACGCTGTCCAAGCGAAGGGCGCCGAAAAGAGCCTGCTCCGCAAAGAGACGCAAGACTCGCCGAAAGTGGGCTGCTCGAAGAGCCAGTCGTCCGAGGAGGGGCGGGACGGCGAGGAGAAGGCGAGCAACCACCAGCAGCAGCCTCTCGTGCCCACCGTGCATCTGCGGCAGAGCGCGACGGAGGACGACTGCAGCAGTGCCAGCAACCGCGTGCCCCACTCACAACAATCCACTTTGGCTGTAAGTGAACTTGAAAATAAGATGTCTGAGCTCCAATCTAATGGTAGCAGTCGACCTGATGAAGGGTCAGCGAGTCACTCTAGTGGGAAAAAGTCGAGAGGCTCGAAACTCCATTTCTTGCGCGTGGAGACGCCCGCCATTTGGCGAACCTCTTCCAGTCTCAGTTTGAACGGGGATGTGCACATTCTGGGCACACTCAGTCGCAGCTGCTCTCGCCTCCAGTTGGACATGGACCCTGTGAGCGACGTCGAGCCTTCCTCATCCGACTCGGGCGCGGTGAGCCGGTGTGCCGTAGTCAAGCCCCTCAAGCTGCGACTCTGCCAACCGTTCTTCGGCAAGAAATCTGCGTCGAACAAGGCACGTCGCGATGTGCTCGACACGGGAAAGCTCCCCTCCCCTAAAGTAAGACACTTTCGCACTCAAAATAAAAACAAACACCCTCTAAACGTGCAAATAAGTGAAAGTTGCTCGTTTATGTCGCCACTTCTTGCTCGAGACCCTTCTACTCACACACTTACAAATTAAACAATGCTCGTTATCCCCACTCCGAGTCGTTCGTTGTGAGGTAGTTCTCTTTGCTAACTGCTCTTTCCACCCCGACTTGCAAAACTAACCCGAGTCGACTCACAAAATGTGCCAAGTAGCTTCTCCACACTCACGTAGATCTGTGCAAAAAATTGCATCTTGTTGCACAAGCTCTCAAATGATTGCAACTGTACTTATAAATCTCACTCTACTACGCCCTTGTTTGCAACAATTGGTTTCTTTAGAGACACCAGAGTTTTTATTGAGGTGGTAGAAAAGTCAAGACGAAAAAACAAAACAAGTGCAGATGCAAGCATTTTAAATTGTCATGTAATAGTCATCACTGCTGACTTGCACGAGAGTAGGGAGATATAATCGCTTAGCTCA
This sequence comes from Seira sanloemensis, assembly GCA_027743915.1. Taxonomy (NCBI): domain Eukaryota; kingdom Metazoa; phylum Arthropoda; class Collembola; order Entomobryomorpha; family Entomobryidae; genus Seira; species Seira sanloemensis. The sequence goes on from JAHZMY010000493.1 coordinate 17,363, forward strand.
CTTAGTTTTTAGCTTCCTCCAACGATCTGGCTTTTAACGTGGTGGAACTTTGTACAACTTTAGGCTCCATTTTTATTTACAGGCATTTTATGAAGAACAATATGACAATAATAAACTTTTTGAAACAATTGTTCTCAGTTATTGTAAAAGTAAAAAGTTATGGTATGTTCAAATTAGAGATTTAAAATACATAGGCGTAAATGTTTTTCACCTCAAACTATTTAAAAAAAAAGACTCGATTCCAATTCATGTTCCATTTCCACACTGTAATACATTTTTTGTTTAATCATTTCAAGCTTACATTTCAAAAGTTCGAACGTACAGTTAACATCATTGTATTTTTTATTATACAGAAACTTTCCATACCTTTACAATACCTAATAAGTCTCTAAATTTCTTTGTAGACAAAACTATCATCAGAGTAGGAATTTGTGATAAAAAAGAAATACGAAAATGGGAAATATCACAAATGGCAATTTGTATTTGAGAAGTGGGAAATTCCCTGGTTTTAGTGTATCACCTCATTTAGCCCAGTGCCACAACGGAGATTTGTTTTACGGAGATTTTTAGGGATACTTATGTAATAACTTAGGGATACTTATGACTCCACAGTTGATTAATCTTTGGGTTTCCGAAACCCGCGTAAAAATTCATATACCTACATATGTTTCCAAACGAAAAGCGCAAAGTGAAAGTAGCCAGCTCCTCACCGCATAACCGACATGCGACATTGAACTAGCCAGAAGTCCAATTCAGACCTTTCCAGAGTAGTGCATGACAAAGAATCTAGTCTCTAAGCACTTTGAATTAGAATAGTGATGGAAGCATGCCCAAACTCATGCAGAATGCTTGCCCGGTTGAAAAAAAAACAAACCCGTACACACATCAGATTCTGCTTTCACAGATTCCTACGAGTGCACTGAATCAGTGAAAGTACAATGCAATAGCTTCCTATTTTTTCATTTACTGCCTTTGCCGTATTTTAGAGAAAGCTAATTAATTTCACTGTATCTCACCACCAATCAACGAGTTTTGGAAGTCCACGACATTACCATCAGACTTTGTGAGACGGACCTCCATTAGTCTGAACGCAACAGCTGATCCAACGGAAGACGCAAAAAAAAAGATTAAGTTGAGCCAACTTCAAACCCTCTACTTCAAAAGAATGAACGAGCACACACAAAACGTTTACGTGCAAATGATCCCTCGAAGTCTCGACTTTGATGGAGATTATGGTAAAAACGGGATATAAATTTAAAAACTCAAGATTCACTTACAACGGCTGGACATGAGTGAAACGTGTTAATAATCATTCTCTTTTTTAAACCTTTCTATTAAATGTGTTTACAAGTGTGTTAAATTGCTTCCGGTCACCTAGCATCTTTTTTGAGGTTATTTCATTCCAATTATGTAAAATCATGAAACCCATTCTTTGTTTATCCTTATCTTGTTCTTTTAGTTGGATAATTTCATATTATAATTTTTAGAGCTGGTCTTAAGCAAATCATTACTACTCAGTTTTGAAATATTGTGTAAGAATATAATGGACTTGTAAATAATACCGCGGCAAGTATAGTCAGTGTGAATATTTAACGTCCTTTTTTTAGCTGCTGCAGCTCTCACTGTTTCTTTTCCAAAATGTGAAAGTTTTATTGACTTCCTGTGTCTATTTTTTGTGACTGAGTTTTATTGCTTGAGGAAAATCATCTCTTGGCAAATTTTCATACATAAGATGTTTCTAAATACATAAAAGGAATTTTCAACTTTTTGTTTTTTGTATAATTGCACGTTTTGCTATATCCGTTTTCTGTCAATGAATATTGATTGGAGCTCAAAACTGTAGCGATCTAAGTGACGCATGCTTTTTGTGATTTTCTGAAAAATCTTGTCAAAATTTTAATCTCTAATATATTTGGCATTGAGTTTGAGAAATTGCTTAATGTTTGCTGATGGTACGGCGGTTTTTTTGTTCTGTTTTCTTTCATGTTCTGAAGGAGAAAATGGGAAATCGTCGAAAAGGTATTGCTTTTTCACTACATTATAACTTGCCGTGATGTATTTTTATTACACTGTGGCAGATTCGGCACCTCAGACTCTTATCCTATTGATAGAATTTTATAAAAAAAATTTTTGTGCTAATAATCAAAGTTTTGATATTACTGTTGTTAAAATCATACAAGTACACAGCGTAAGTCAGAATGGTGTACAATAACTTCACTGAATACACATATTTAGAGCACATAAACTCGATTTTAAAAAAACAATCACTTTCAAACTTTTGACAGTCTGAGGCTTAAGCTGCCCTTACACCACAATTCTATACACCCTGATTTGATTCTTTGTGTTTTTTTTTACATATCTTGACTCCTCTAAACTTAAACTCCTTAAAAACTCCTTTTTAATTTCAGATATGGAGTGCAAGTTGTGGCTTCACGATGGGACGTGTTTGTTATCGTCCTCCTCTCTTTTCACAGCATCCGAACTCGGACTCTTCAGTCATCAATTGCATTTCAACGATTCCCCGAACAAGGTGTACACTCCTCCGAGACGTTGATTGTGATGCAAGTTCTTTTCATTTACTCTAGGGAAAGAATACTACTACTTAAATACACACACTTCATACGATGTATACAATACATGCATTTTGTGACATTGCTATATACTTTTTGGAAACTATTTAAAATTGTACCTGAAGTGAAACTCACGGCAGAAGGAGAGTTTCACAATTTTTCTCTTCGTAAGCTAATTGCAAACAGTCAGAAATACATTGTACAGCCCTTTACAGCCACGAAATTGTTCATTCTGTATCCTGTGATGTTGACGGTGCGTGTTTCTACTTTGACCTGAAAGTGGGGGGGAATTGGATGATCAAGTGGAAACATGAAAATAAGCTATTTCCACGCTTCTGTATTACACATAGAATCGTATATTTTTTTGTGTGAAGGTACACCCTCTGAAAGAAGTGGAAAAGGAAAAAGTTACTTTCTCCTTCGAAAGGATATCTATGAAAGCACATACAAGTAGCAAACTCTCGACAAATTTCTTTCTTACTCATTCAGAGCAACATTCCATTCTCGAGAAAATGAAGAAGCCTCTGTACTTTTTTTCCTCGTAAATCCTTCTTCATGTGGGCCCGCTGAAAAGAAATTCCAGGCATTACTTTGAACCCGGGTGTGTACATGAGGGAGACTACGACCCACTTGATTAGTCTCATCGACTTCATATCTCGTGCTAATAAACCGAAAGTATCTCTTCCAGTACTGAATGACCACCCTGTGTACATCTCCTT